>JAWRVF010001306.1:0-82736 GCA_036785485.1 Physcomitrellopsis africana
AAACTCTCTCAAGATTTTATTCATTGCATTTTGCATATGTGCCACTGAGTTTGTAGCACCTTGAGGCAATGTGCACATTCGAACCAATCCTAACGGAGTTTTCATGGTTGTCAAGTCTCTGCTTTCAATGGCCAATTGAAATTGATCATAACCAGAGTACAGATCTCCAATCGAATATATGGCATGTCCAGCAAACGCTTCTACTACTTCATCCACAATTGGTCCTAATCCTTTGTTCCTAATGGTAACCTGGTTAGCTAGTTGCATATCTTCGATGAATCGTAATGCTCCAGACTTCTTAGGAACAATAAACCAACGATTAGAATATGGAGCCATTGAAGGCTCAAGTATTCCCATATGCATTTTCTCCTTCAATAAGTCAACTAATTTAGGAAGTAATGCTCGTGGAACTGGTATTGGCTTCAAATCCCATGGCACATGTGGTACTGTAAAAATAACCATGGGTGCTACTAAACCTGGTCGCACACATCCAATCTCATCTGGTGAAGAAGCAAAGGCCTTTCCATGTTTCGAGAGCATCTCTTGAAACCTCTTTTCTTCTTGTTCTAACAAGAATTCTCTCCCTCCAATCTTCAAGTTTGCTAATGTTTCTTTAGTAAATTTGTGCCCAATCTTCCTAGTTTCTCTTAAACTTGGCTCCTTCTCTGCTTGTTTGACATGCTCATCAGTATCCAATGGAAGTTGAGTTGCTATAGGCTTTACCTTTTTGGCCACTGTTTTATATTTTGTATTTACCATGGCCTCAAGATCCAACTTATAACTTTGGCATAAATCCTTGCTATTCATTGCATCTATTATTTCTTGATACAATGCTCTCGAGTGAATTTCAATCATAATATCTGTACCATTATTTTCTTCTTCTTTAATCTGCAAGTTGCATAAAAATTGTAATATATCATCTCCAATGCCTTTTTTTTCATATATTCCAGAAATATACTCACCATTTAAAAGAGCCTTTGTATTTTTTAGATTTTTCTCCATCTTTTTAATGATCTTTTTATTTACAGGGTCCAGATCTTTTATATCCATAAAACTCACAAATCCACACTTAGTCATTCCAACAAATCTACTTTTAATGCCATGTATATTGGAGAGCTCAAAAATATTCGGTCCTTCTGCACCCGTGGATCCCCATTCTCCACGAGTGCAATTCAGAAATCTGAAAAGTGTAAAGATTTAGGCAGAGACCCATCCCTAAGACAAACTCGATGCCTCTCATGTTCAGACTTCACTGTCAAGAATTGTACAGATTTCTTGCCATCACAGCTTCGAATTCGTGCATAATGAGATCCATCATTCAACACCTTGGTTTCCATTCTTGATGCAGTGATGTAAGGTTGTCCTAATATCACGGGATAAGCACCATCATTTTGAACAAAAAAATTTTGTTCTACTTCCACATCTCCAATCTTTGTCGCAATTGCCGGACAAGCTCCAAATAATTGTGTTCGCCCACAATTTGCAGCCCTCATAATCCATCCATGATTAGTATCAATTGGCCATTTATTTTTCTCATAAATATTTCGAGAAATAATGTTTATCTCTGAGCCATGGTCCACAAGAGCCAAAATTGATTCATCTAATCCTCCAAGTTTGACCCTTGTCTCTGTGGTAGCTCTAGCCCAAAATGGTTGAATATAATCCATTCCTTCCTTGTCTTCTCTATCAATCCCATGCACAATTGCACAATCAAAGGTCCTCACTTCTACCTCAGTATTTCTCCCATGTGCTGCTACAGATACTAATCCATCCACTGCTTCTTCTTCCTCTTCTTGAGTTTGCAAGGCCTGGACCTTTATGTCATAGCCTTTCACCCCCTCTTCGTTATTTTCCACCATCTTTTCACATTCCACAAAACTTTTATCTTTGGATATATCACTCTTGTTGCTGACCGCACAGGTTTGTGCAAACATTTGTAAGATCATATCTTCCTCCTCATTAGTCAAATAGTCATTTTGTTCTTTAACCATTTGACCATTATTAGCCTTCTCTTCCATAGTTATTGGATCTCACATCAAAGCAAATACTTGTCCAATTTCAAATTCCTCATCTTTGATCATATGCGTCTCCAGAGCCTTCATCATGATTGTTTCAACTGTCATCTGTCTCTTCCTCTTAATGACATCAATGATCAATTCATGAAAATCTTTTTTAGCAATGCCAAGAGCCTCTCTTAATGTAAATTCAATCTTGGCATCCAGGATTCTTTCTTCTAACACCCCTTTCATGTCAATGGAAGATTCAATGTCAGATTGAAGCTTATAGGCAGGTCCCTTACCTTTTCCTTTAGAATCAGCTTCCTTTTCCTTTTCTTTGGCATTGTCTGTCCTCTCTTCCCATTTTTCCTTTAGAAGTGGCCCTTCTCCTGAATGATCAAAGACAAAGGACCTCCCAGATCTTTGCCGTGTATGAGCAGCAGGACCTTCTATCTTTTCACCTTTTTTGAGCTCCTGGGTTTTTTTCTTAGATATTGGCTCCCCTGTATCATCATTCTCAGAGGTTCACCTTCTCTTCTCTTCAACAAAGACATCATAGTCTTTAGTTTTGTCTTGAACTTGACCTAAACAAACTTTGATGCTAGCTGTTTCAACAGGGTCATCCCAACCAGTGACATTTCGAATGGCTTGAGTCCTCCGCCAAGAAAAATTTCAATCTTAAAGCTAGTTCTAAAGTTTTAATTGCTGATCTCCTACTTCCACTCCTGATAATGTCTCATCTGTTTAAAACAATTAGACCTTCTCATCTTCTCTTCCATAAGCTTTTTTATTCCTCCCTTGCCAAAGTTGGTACTCAAAGGCAAGTTAGTAGATGCATCATAAATCTTACCATCTTTAAAGACAATAATACGTGCTTTAATAGCTTCATCACATGATTTGCAACTTTGAAGATTGTGACTATCTTCTCCATCACAATAAACGCATTTCCTCACAAATGATCTTGCACCTTCAAATGATTGAGGGTCTCGAGACTTTTTCAATTCACTCATTTCCACCTTCAAATCCCTAATACCCTTTATAAGCTCATCTAAAGTTTTTTCTTCAACTGTCTTGACCATCTTAGGAGATGTTGTTGAAGAGGTTGGAGCAAATGATACCTTGGAAGCTTTTGTAGCAGGCTTTGGTACTACATCCATCTGAGTTGTCACACTTCTGGATTTCATTCTCCGTTGCTTTGCCACAAGAGCGACTGCTTCCTCCACTCTCCTCCAATCATTTGTAAAACCTCCTTCAGTGGTTCGATCACCTAAAGAAAAAAGAGTCTATCTTCCAAAGCATCATCTGCTGCTTGCAAGAACAACTCAGCCTTCCTAGTATCAAAAAGACGTCTTTCTGCTAAAGACAATTGGTTGTATTTCTTCTCAAAATCTCGCAGTAATTCATTTGGACCCATAGTATTTCCAGGCCGCTGTTCAATCCAATCAATAAAAGACCTCTTGGTCATCCTCTCTGAGTCTTCTTCAAAATACTCATCACGCAATCTCTCTTCAAATGTCATCCAAGTAGTAAAATTTGCATCCCTTCGAATTTCTTCCACTTTCTCACGAATCTCAGGCACAACAGCTAATGTGAAAGTTTGTATCATTCGAGCCTCAGGTACCTGTTGCACCTCCATCTCACAAACATAAACCTTCAAAAACCTGGTGATGTCCTTTCCATCAAATCTTCCAATCTTATCAACAACACCCTTCAAAGCCTTGGTAGCTCCATTACCTCCAGCTTGAGTTTTATATTGATCCATAAATATTGCCAAAGCTCCTAGAATAGTATCCATGTTTGATTAGGCTCCAAAGGAAGCCCCTCTAGTATCCTCCATATTACCTTAGCCAAAACTAGTAGCCCCAAAGCAACTCTCAATGGAAGCACCAATTATATGTCGGATAGAGAGAATTCGCCTTGGATAAACGCCGGGTTCCTAGTTGCTACTAGAACTAGCAGGGAACATGAGAGGAAGCCGTGCAAGTATGTTCTATACTTGCACAATATTTCTTCAAGCTTTCAAGTTATACTTGTATTATACTTGTACAAGTCTTGTACAAATATAAAGTATAAATACTTGAATAATACTTATATAAATACTTGTATAAATACTTGTATAAATCCTTGGTATAACATTTGTACAAATACTTGTATAAATCCTTGATATAATGCTTATACAAATACTTGTACAAATATTATGTATAATACTTGTAGAATACTTATAGAATACTTGTATAAATACAAGTATATATACTTGTATAAAAAGTATAAGCAAAGTATGTATGTATTCAAGTATACCTCAAAATACAACCGCATATGAGGAATACAAGTTATACAACAAACTGAAACTAAATAAATCACTAAAAATTCATCCAAAGGTCGAATCAAGCGTGCTTATAGCCTATGGAAAGCCAATAATCCATTGTAAAACATATCAAAATTTCACAAATAGATGACTTACCATTTAAAAGTTATGGATAAAAGAAGTAGGCACTAAAATTTCCAAGCAAATGCAAAGGCAGCAAAGCTCCTCTTCACTTCAGCCTTTCACAATCACTTCCCTTCTCCAAATTGGACATGCAATAGCTTTTTAGAAAGCTCACTCCATCACCTAGCTTGTTCTAAAATTTCGCATGCATGCCTCTCAAACTCCAGATTTTGTAGCTAGTCGATTCTACTCTTCAAACCCTAGCAACAATTTTCCCTCTTTGACACTTCACGGCTCATAAAATTTTCATCAAAGCTCCAAATGTATTGATTTTTGTTTTTTTAGAAAGCTTACACAAGCTACTATAAGCACCTAAAATATCAAAAAGATTGAAGAGACTGTCCGACTTGGGTGGTTGAACAAAGTTTCTGCCCCTCTTCGTCGGGTGGCAGCAAACCCTTTCCCACTCTCAAGCTCACAACTTTTGCTCTCCAACTCCAAATGCTACAAGAGATGTCTTGATAGAAAGCTAGCACAATTTTCCACACTCTTTATAAATTTCACTAAGAAAGAGTTGAAATCAAACTTGCAGTGGCAGCTCGAAGTTTCTGCCCCTCTTCGTCGGGTGGCAGCAAACCTCACTCTACTAAAACAAGCATAACTTTTTGTTCACAACTCCAATACAAGCAAGTGAGTAGGTTCTAGAATCCTCACAACTCGAAGAACACATACAATTTTCACTACAAACACTTCTATCTCCTCGGAGCTATCTCTCTCCAAAGTTCACTACTCAAAACTGCCTCCTTAGATCTAACAAGAGGAGTATATCTCCCTTTCTTTCTATATTAGACTATGAGACGCCCACATGGGCAGCCAAATCCTATTGGATGGGCCTTATTCACCCCATGCTCTTCTTTCTTACCCTTCATAAGGTCCATTCTATCTCAAAAGTCAACAAGAAAGGTAAAACAACCTTTACCTTTCTTCTAATTACAAAAGAATCTATTCTAGGATATAAATAAGGTAAGAACAAAACAAATAGCCATCTTAATTTACTAATTAAGTGGCTATAATAAATCCTCTCCTTATAATATCTTCTAAAATAACCTCTAGCACTCACACATATATTAACAATAGATACAAGATTTTTATATTTTTATTAATACTGACGTAACGTGCTAGTATACACTGTCGTCTGTAATTACTTACAATATGTAAAAATTAGTTAAAATATATTATATGTTTATGAATCTAGATGTGTGTTAGAATGGTTAGTAAGTTAAATTAAAAATGGTTGATAGAAGAAACTTTATTTTATTTTATTTTACTTATTTTAGTTATGGTATTTAAAAATTATAAGATCTAAATGTTTAGTATGAAGCCTTGAGAGAAGGTTGGGACTTAAGGATGAAAATTCAAGCTAGTAAGAGGCTAATTGGGAGGGATGAAATCAAGCCATGGTCGGATGAAGGCAAGGAATAGGGAACTTCATCCCTATTGGTCGAATACCATGCCCAATGGGCTTTGAGGAGGCTGCCCGCGACCTTAACAAGGGTTTTCGGCAACTTCAAAAAGGGGATTCGCAATTTCAGAGGTAGGGTTGTAAAGTTTAGGGTTTTGGGTATAGTTTGAGAGGAAATTTTAGGCGATTTGGAGTTAGGGTGAAGAAGTTATACTTGTTCAAAGTTAAAGAGTGGATTTCATACATACTGTCACTCTTTTGGGATTTCGCGGAGTTGTACGGAGGCTTTTGGAGATCGGACGGTGCGGTTGGAAAGGTGATTTCAAGATCTACGTCTGTTATGAAGGAATTCTTAAGTTTTGAGTTTAGACGAAGGAGATATGAAGAGTTGAAGACAGCGCATCCAATTCCAAGGCAGTAAGTAGACCGTTTTGTTGATGGTGATGGGGTTTTCCATATCTTAAGTTTTTGGACGAATTTTTGTCTAAAAATTTCCAAGAAGGTGTATCATTGTGCTAAGAAGCTATACATCAAAGTTTCATAGCATTTGGACTTTTAGATTGTGAGATATGAAGAATTTAGTACACGGGTGTTTGTAAACAAGGGTTTAAAGCTACTGCTAGGGTTTTGGCGATATCTAAAGATTGATAATGAATCAACAGTTGAAATTTGTGGTGGTAGTTGTGAAGAATATATCAGTACTTCATGTAAATTTGGAGTAGTTTTGGACGGTTGGATTAAAAGTTATGGGTTATTGAAGTTCGGAAAAAATTCCCTTCCTACCGGAGAATGAGGGTTCAAAGTATTTTGTTATGTTTTGAGTGGTTTGAGGAAATTAGGCTTGTGTATTGGGTGTAATAGCCCTATGGAGATCTCTTTTATATAAAATTGGGGGTTTTTATTATACTTGAATCTTGCTTGAGTAATTAGTGGCAGCCAGAAGTCTAGCGCTTTCTTGAGGCAGATTTTCTCTACCCCGACACCGCTATCTTTTAGCACTTAATAAATAATATCTTTCAAGAGCACCTATGCAAGTTTGTAGTGATCTATTTTGATGATATCTTAATCTATCCAAAAAATCTAAAGGAATATGAGAAGCATGTAAAATTAGTATTACAAAAGCTACAAGATGCAATTTTTTATGCCAAGCTAGAAAAATGTGTATTTCATCAACCAAAGATGGAATTTTTGAGATACATTGTATTTACTGAGGATTTGATGATGGATCTCAAGAAAGTGGAGGCGGTTATATAATGGGCCATTTTAAAGATTGTAAGAGACATACAATATTTTTTTGGATTTGCTAACTTCTATTAGATCTTTATCAAAAATTATTCTCAAATTGTTGCCCTTTTTACTTGATTGATATATAAAAATAAGTTAGAATGAGGGCCTTAAACAGAGAAGGCATTCCAAGATTTCAAGATGGCATTTATCATAGCGCCAATCTTGGTGCATCCAAACTTTATAAAAGTATTCTATATGAAAATTGATGCTTTGGATTTTGCACTAAGAGATATACTTTCACAAATGAATATAGACAATAAATTCCATCTTATTGCATTTTATTTTCAAAAAAATTTTACTATGAAAATTAATCATGAAATCTACAATAAAGAACTTTTTGCTATTGTAGATTTTTTTAAAGAATGATATCATTTTTTTGAAGGAACAATGCATCTTGTAATTATATACATAGATTACAAGAACTTAGAATATTTTATATCAACCCAAATTCTCAATTGCCGCTAAACTCGATACAATATGTCTTTATCTTGATTTAACTTTGTCATCACTTATCGACGTGGGAAGCAACAAGGATTATCTAATGCTTTATTAAGGATCATATCTTGTACCAAGGAAAAGAGAGGTAGAGTTTGATCAACAATATATAATTTTGTTGAAACTGGAGCAATTTTACCTTTGCGCCACTATTATATTGACACCTATTGATTTTAGTTTTTTCAATGAGGTGCGTATTACATTCACTAATGATGATTTGGCCTTTGATATCAAACATTGTCTTAATAAAAATATTGACAAGTTTAAGCTTAAAAAAAACCTTTTTATATTTTGAAGAATGCTTATGTATCCCAAAAGAATCAATATGACTGTGCATTCTTCAATCTCATTATGAATTTTCAAATAAAAAGTCACTTTGAATTTAACAAAACTTTAGAATTTATCTCTTGAGATTTTAATGGCTTCAAATATGAAAGATTGTAAAGAACTTTGCGCTTTCTTATGACATTTGTTCAAGGTTCAAGAATCCTTGACATTATCCTTAAAGATTTTTATAGCCCTTATCTATTTCAAGATGGTCATGGTCTTTTATCTCAATCAATTTCATCACAAATTTACTACCATCCAATTCATTGGATAATATTCTTGTCATAGTTGATCGACTCATAAAGTTGGCTCATTTCATTCTTTGCAAGAAGATTACATCTAGTAAAGAAATGACAAGGTTCTTTCTTGAAAATATATATGTATTAATATCATAGCCTACTGGATGATATTATATTTGATTGAAGATTCTAAATTATATCTAAATTTTAGAAATATCTTTTTGAGATATTGAAGATAGATATTAAATTTTCTTTGGCTTTCTATTCTTAAACTAATAGCTAAATAAAATAAATTAATTAAATTTTGAAGCAATATTTATGATGCAATATCAACTATCAACAAGACGATTAGATCTTGTATCTACTATTAGCGAGATTTATATATAATAATATTATTCATGCCTCAATTCAACAAACATTGTTTTATTTCAACTATGGATATCACTCAAAGCTTGATCTATAGAATATGCCAAAAAACAACAATTCAACAACTGAAGGATTTGCAAAGCGTCTATTTCAACATCAAACAACCTTAAAGCTTCAATTGCAAGCAACTCAACATGCTTATAAAGCATTTGTACACAAATTCACAAATCAATCGCCTACTTTTTATATTAGAAATAAAATATGGCTTCTTTAATGGAACATCAAGATTAAGTGGGCATGTGATAAGTTGGACAATTGGAGACTAGGACCATTTTCCATCCAGGATCAAATTAATTCAGTGGTATATCGCTTAAAACTACCATCTTCTATGAATGTACATTTAATTTTTCATGTCTCTCTTTTGAAATCTTATAGAAAGTCATATATTTTAAAAAGAGTACAATAATTGCTACCTAATATCAAAATTAAAGATCATGAAGAATACAAGGTCAAAAAGATGGTTGATTTACGATGAAGGTGGATCAAATTGGAATATCTTATTCATTAGCGTGGCTATAATATCAATGAGTGTACATGGAAACTGGCCAAAGATCTCATCAATGCACCTCAAGAGGTACAAGAATTTCATCAATTCTATCTCTACAAATTTAAATATATTTGATAATAACTTCTTGATGAAGATTGGATCTAAAGAATATTCATAAGAAAAAAAGATTTAAATCAAAGCCTTCATCAATATACAATCATCTATTCAAAGATAGAATAGAGTAATAGAAGCAAGTGAATCACCATGCCCAACTTTCAAGTGTTGAGAGATTTAATAGAACAAGATTTAAATGATTCACTTGCTATGCAAACTTTAAACAAACTAGTGTAATTTTCACAGCCTTCAATTGAGCAAAGTGAAGATAATATACTTCAATGCCAAGTACGACTATGATTGGAGCCATTAGAAATAACACCCAACTATATAAGTTTCGATTCTAATGCTTGAGCTTTAGTAATATTGCTTGAATTTGGAAAGTTGAATCCTTCTAAGTCTAAGATCTTATTTGGAAGATGTTTTGAAGGCTACAATGAAGATCAAATTTTTGGATGGGATATTTGAACAATGGAGATACTAGTTCAAGGCCATAGGCAATTTCTTTGAGGATCAGTAGAATCTATTATCAAAGAACGGATAATAGAATACATAGCTTCATTAATATAATGTATTCTAGACCTTCTACGTATGTAAAAAGATTTTCAAAGATATGAGCTCTTCTTAGAACTCGTTGCAAGAGAAGAAGGTGATGTTAGGGACATACACTTTGGAAGCTCAAAGAATCTTTTATAATATTTTAGAAGCTTCTAAGTTAGCAGGAGTTGCTTGAGAAGCTTCTTAGTTAATAATAACTTCAAGATTCTTGTTGTAGATACTAGTCCTATTGCTATTGAATAGATTGTAAGTCAAGATGATTTAAATAGACATAGATTTGTAATTTGGTTTGGAGCTAAGGTTTTGAGTACTTGCTAATGTACATATTCATAAGTCAAAAGAGAGCTATGAAAAGTTGTTTTTGCTGTAAAAGGCTATTTAATTAATACAATGGTAGTAATTAAAACAAATTGCTTGCTATTGCTTAGAATGATTATTAATTATACAACATCAAATATTACAATACAAAGATGGATTACTTATATCAAATCATTAAATCCAAAATTTAGATATATTATTAAAAAAGATAATTTAATGGCAGACATGCTATCTCAAGCAAGATATGATAATGAAGATAAGATGATTGAAGACATTGATGATGTTGGAACAAAATTTTACTTGGTTTCAAATCTTAATAAAGAAGACAAGTTATTTTTTAAAGAGCTTTATGAAAGAAAATTGTTGGATATTGGTTATTACTTGAATACCTTAATTAAACAAAAAAATTGGTCTATTAAAATTTTTAGATAAATTAGAAAAAAGGCATATGGATTTTTGCTTTAAGAAAGGTTTTTATAAAAGAGACCAAAGAAAGGAATTGGGATGTCATGAGTGATAGGTAATAAAGAAGACCATTAAAAATTTCTAAAAAAATTTCACAATAGCCTATAGATGGAACATAAGGGGATTTGGGCCACCTTTGCTAAACTTAAAGAGAAATATTAGTAAAAAAAATATGTATCAAAATATGATTTTATTTGTAGAATTGTATACAACTTATGAAACGTATTTTAATATATGACATTAAAATGGTTTATATCCAATATATCTTTTGGCTATTTATTTTAAATAGATTATTAATTTGATTATTATGCTAATTGGATTATAAAAAATGAGATATTTAGCCTCGACTCACAAGGATTTATAAAACCAAATTGAAAGACAAATACTAAGAACAAAGTCTACTAAAAGAATTTGTAGATTTTTACTTAAAGATGTTATTTGCTATTATAGATGTATGAGAAAGGCCATTGCAGATTGTGAAAAATTAGATGTAAGATAAGCTCGTGAATTCTTTGAAAGGTATGGAATTAAGTTATCATTGATTACTACTTATAATCCAAAAAATATATATAAAAAGTGAATGTGATCATCCATTGATTATAAAAGTATTAATTAAAGCTTATAATGGAAGAATAAAAGAATGGCCTTAATTTTTACCATTTGTATTGTAGATTGATCAAAAAATTCATAGTTCAATAATAGGATACATACCTATTAAGCTCATGACACGTCAAAAATCTATTATGTGGATTGAAAAAAAAAATATCAGCTTAAAATGTACTACTATAGGAAGATGGATTGACAAGAAAAGAACTTTTAGCTATTAGGATTTGGAAACTTAAACAAAGACCAAAAGATGTACAAATAGCATTAGAAAGATTGAAAAGGGCAAAATTACAGAACAAGGCTCAATTTGATAAACATCATTGATTAAGGCCTAAAGCAATTGAAGAAGATAATTGAATTTTGGTCTATGATCGTAACTTGAATAATCAATATAATACTTTATAAAAGTTTTTAAAAAATTAATTTAGACTATATGTAATAACAATTGTTCATGATAATATAACCTATTCATTAAGAGAGTTGGATGGAACAAAGTTGAAAATACAAATTATTGAAAAGCAAGTGAAGATATTTAAATAACGACATTTAGAATCCAATATAGAAGATCTTGTTGGAGAGTTTGACTTTCCAAGACAAGAAGATGGTTTTAATTTGGATAACAAAAATAATAAAGAGAAATTTGATGAAGATATTAAAAGCATAATATAAAGCCAACAATAGCATATGATTTATTTAGCGCATATCAGAAGATGCATAAGTTTAGAAGAGGTAGATATTAAATTGTAACATGGTTATAGGATAAAAGAGCAAAAAAAGATATATATTATACAGAAGTTTAATTAAAGATTAAATAATAAAATTACTTTATTATACATAGGTGAAAAAAAAATAAAGATGTAATAAAAAATATTTTATATTGATATCATTTTTAATTAAAAGAAAGAACTTATATTTATTTTATAGGACCACAAATAAGATAATATAAGATAGATTAGCAAAAATACTAATATAGGCATCTTGAAATTAAAATCAAGGATAGTTTTTAGCAAAAATTATTAAAAAAAAACCTTAGATTGATACCTAAAGAAGGCCAGTTATGAACTAGGGTCAAAATTAGATTTTAAGGTACAAAATCATGTGCCTACAGCAGAAAAGGAGTTTTTTGTGTTAATTAGAAAATAGGATTAGAGAACAAACTTGATAAGGTTTCTTCAAATACTGATTTGAAGGATTTTGAAATTATAATGAATTTGTGAGAGCTATGCAAAGTAAAGGTTCTATTTGAGTGACTCTAATTATTGAAAAATAAAGTAGATTCACATTTTGGAACATATTATAAGTTTTGTAGTAGATCTTTAAGTAAAAATTAGTAGATTTGTGAATACAATTGTGTTGAATGTTTGATATAAATTTTTGCTTAATCCAATAGTTAAATCAAAGGTTATTAAAATTTAAGTGAGCTAGGATCTCAAAAATTAGATTTTGAGAGTCAATGAGGATTTTTGTGATTTTGAATAATATGTAAGTTAGATTAGAATGATTCTTTTTTGAGCTATTATTTAATTTAATTTTTAGTATTTTTGTAATATTTTAGAATTTATAAATAATACAAAAAGGAATTATTGATGGTGGAAGATTGACATCAAGGTGGAATAAGAAAAACAACCAACACTTGAGAGGATTAAGAGCTATTTTTTCCAATCGAATTGTTAGGTTCTTGATTAGTTGCAATATACAAGTTTATCTTATATAACTAAGTATTTATTGTATTTTTAAATAAGAGAACACATAATATGATACTTTCAACATCACATTAAATCATAATTGACTCAATAAATGTCAAATGAATATTTATAAGATGGCATATGCCAAAAAAAATCTAAATTTAAAATTCATCTTGACATGATAGCCAAAGAGGTTTATTTTTTAGCAAGGAATGTAGAATCTTGTCTTCTAAGTTTATCTCTATTTGCATTTTGTATCTTTATGTTCTTGCCTTTGTAGCAATTTTGAATAAAATGACATAATTTTCTACAAACGAAGCAAATTCTTATATTATTTAGTTAGTTGGTATAGCTTATCTTATCTTGATATGAATATAGTGTCAAATCTTTACTTTGAGGTTTTTTTTTTTTTGATGATTTCATAGCTAAGTCTTGCTATCATATAGTCTATAGTGAGTTCTTTCATCCTAATAGATTTCAATGCCATAATAAAGCAATTGTAGGATTTTGGCAAGTTCATAAATAGAATCATGACAACATCCTTATTTTCTTAGAGCTTCTCTACAATTACAAGTTAGTTTATAAGTGCCTTCACCTTATTGATGTGCGCTATGAGATCTTCAATTTCTTTCATTTTGCAAGTGAGGAACTTTTTTTTTGTATAAATGATGTTGAATAAGTTCTTGCTCTCATAGGTATCGTAAAGAATCTTCTATGCTTTTGCTTATTTTTTACAAATATGAAAAAAGTTTGTTTCATCAATTTTGATTGCAATCAATCCAAAATCCTTCTTCTCACAATCTTTCTACTCCTTTTTCTCCTTTATATTAGCATGTATGCTTAGAAGTTCTTCACTTCCATCTACAATATGCCAAAGATTCAAATAAACTAATTAAAATTTCATTTTTATCTTCCAATAGTAGAAATTATCACCTCTAAATTTTTCAATTATTCTCAAGTACTCACCTTTATTTAAAATCATGTTTAAAGAAGAGATATATGAAAAAAAAAAATTTAAAAATAAAAAAAATAAGACAAGACAAGGAATCCTAAAGTTTTTAAAATCAGCAAAAAAATATTATACTTACAAATTTCAAAATACCCTCTTTGAAAACAAATAAGTATTTTTCTCTCAAAACACTCTCAACTTTACTTCTAAGGTTTTTTACAAGTCCTATGAACAATATAAACCTCTCAAATCAGATCTATTATTCCTAGATTACTTCTATATTCAAAAATCACTTCTTAATTTAATAAGAGGCATTTGTCATAGACATAAGATTTATTCCAATAATTATCTAATTAATATAGATAAATAAAAATAAATAAAAGTAAATTAATTTGATAATATCTTATAGAGCAGATAGAAGCTCTATCCGCTCTTAGAAGCTTCATAGACGCGGATTCACCTTTATACATGTCTATAGGTGATTGGTAGGTTAGAAACTTGGCCAATAAGCTAACCACATGTCGCACATATTAATAGCTTGTAGAACAAGCTAATTCACATGTAGTAAACTTGTCTTGCAAGTTTGACATGTGTTTTGTAAATTGGACAGACATTGGAGGTCCTATAGAACACCTCCATGTAGCTCTTAGATAGATAGTATATATAGAAATAAGAGTGAAACCTTCTTCATTCTTGTCAATGCCTTTCTTGTTTGTAGTCTTGTTTCAAGAGTCTCTAGTCTTCTTGTCTTTGACAATAGTCACTCCAGTTTTCATCTTTGATTGATTTTGAGTAACACAAGAGTGTATTTTGTTCCTTTATGATTTATGTCCTTGTCCTTGATAATTTGATAAGAATGAAGATTTATTGTTCTTATTTTGTATTTAAGAAGTGAGTGGTTTATCCCACTTCTATTGTTGTATTTAAAAATTACAGATTATTCACATTTAAAGTAATATTTCTTGCTTTTTAATCTTGATTTTTTCTTAAAAGAAAGTGGATTACCTAACTTTATAGAGATTTTTATTCGATATTAGAGGTTGCAGATTATCTTCCTCTAATTTGAATTGTGGAGTTATTAAGATGGAAGGAAAGATTATCGATGCTATGCTTAGCAGAAGTAAAAATAGATTTGTAACTATTGTAGATCTTTAAGAACTTGTCAACATTCTTGTGGTGAAAATTTCACAAATCACTATTACCAATCATAGATGTAGTATTCCTATATCTATGGAAGAAGTCCAAAGCCTATGCCAAGAAGTTGTAGAGTTGAGAGAAGCAAGTAAATCAGCCTCACAAGCAAATCCAAGAAGCCTTGCTTCTATAAGTATGAAGGAGGCAAAGATTAATATGCTTGAGAAGTTTGATGGAACGATATCAAAATTTTAAAGATTTTTGTAATAAGTCAAGTTATATCTAAGGTTGCATCATTTCCAATATCCTAATGGATTTATTCAAGTTGGATTCATAGGCGCACTTTTATCTGGAAGTGCTCTTTCTTGATTTCCACCTTTGATAGAAAAAGATTCACAATTTTTTTATGATTTGAATTTATTCCTCGAAGTATTTACAACCACATTTAGAAGAAGCAATTTAGAGAAGGTAGCAGAGACCAAGCTCTTATCTTTACAACAAAGATCACGATTAGCCACAATATACGTTGCAGAATTCCAAAATTTTGCTTGCAATGTGGAGTGGAATGACAAAGCCCTTATCAATCAATTTTATTATAGATTGAAGGATAACATCAAAGACTTATTATTAATAATACCAAAAACAGACTCTTTAGAATAATTTATTATTCAAGCCATTACATACAACAATCATTTATTTAAAAGACATCAGGAATATACATTTGGCTGAAAAAGAATAAATCAATTAATAACAATAATTTCTAAGTTTTTAGAAATTTATTTGACTAAGCCAGATTTAATACAAATTAATCGGATATGTTTTAAACCTCTCATCAAAGAAGAGAAGACTCAACGTTATTAAGAGGGTTTGTGCTTATATTATGAAGAAGCAAAGGTCACTACTCAACATTGTCTAAAGAAGCTACGCAATCATAAAATGAGGAGTATAGTTGCTAAAGAAGATAATGTATTGAAAAATGAATTGGAATCATGTGCAATACCTTATAAAGGTCCTATTTTCTTTTTAGATCCTTCACCTTATTTTATAATAGATGTATTTTTAGGACCTAAAAATTATAAAATTTTTGCCTTATTAGATTCAAAAGCCTCAGCTTATTTCATAGACAAAGATTTTATTAAAAAATAAGAAATATCTCTATTCAAGAAAACTAAATCTACATACATAGAAGTCATAGATGATCATTTGCTATCTTTTTGAGATGTTACCTATGAAACTATTCCTTTAGATGTAATAATTAAAGGACATAATAACATAGTAATATTCGATGTGATTAAATTTTCCTCCAATCTAATTATTTTAGGATTATTGTGGTTAAAAAAATATAATCTTCAAATAGATTAAAGTTCCTATAATCTTGACTTTTCTCATAGTTTAATCCAAAAATCCATTAGTTAAGTAGACATATATAATTCTAGTACATCTAAATCCTTATTGATAGATGCAAAAGCTTTTATATATGTAGCAAAAAAAAGAATTATCTTTTGCTATATATACCGCATCCATTTTGGATATTAAAAAGACTATAAGTGGTATTCCTAGCCAATATCAAGACTTTCAAGATATTTTTTAAAAGAAAAATATGAATATTCTTTCAAAGTATCAATCTTATGATAATTCAATTGATCTTCAAGGAGCTCAACCACCATTTGGGCCAATCTATAACTTATCATAAAACAAATTGGCTATTTTAAAGAAATATATTGATGAGAACTTAGCTAAGAACTTTATGCACCATTCAAAATCTCCAGCAAGAGCTCTTATCTTATTTGTGTAGAAAAAAGATGGATCGTTATGGATGTACATAAATTATCAAGGACTTAATAAGATTACCATCAAGAATAGGTATCCTTTACCTTTGATTTCAGAACTTCTTGATCAAATCAATTAAGTAAAGATCTATACAAAAATAGATCTACAAAGAGTATATAATTTGATCCGCATCAAAGAAGGTGATGAATAGAAGACTACATTTCAAATTAAGTATAGACATTTTAAATATAATGTCATGCCTTTTGGACTTACAAATGCACCAACTACTTTTTAATATCTTATAAATGATATTTTTTGTGAATTTCTTGATGATTTTATTATTTTCTATTTAGATGACATTTTGATCTACTATAAGAACATAGAAGAATATGAATTTCATGTTCGTCGTGTATTACAAAAATTTGAAGATATAGAATTATATACCAAGATGAAAAAGTGTATATTTCACATTATTCAAGTTGACTTCTTAAGCTATATCATTTCAAATGATGGTCTCAAGATGGATCTTAAGAAAGTCTAAACAATCACAGATTGAAAAATTTCAAAAACAGTAAGGGATGTGTAATGCTTTTTGAGATTTGCCAATTACTATCAAATCTTCATCAAGAATTTTTCTCAAGTTGCACTTCCACTTACATGCTTAATTTGTATGCACAAATTTGAGTGGAATAAAGAAGCAAAAGTATTATTTGAAGCTTTGAAGATAATTTTTACTTCTACACCAATCATATATTGCGTCAACTTTTCTAAGGTATTTTTTATGGAAATAAACGCATAAGACTTTGCTTTCAATGTGATACTATCACAAATAGAAGTAAATGATAAATTCTACTTAATAGCTTTTTATTCCAAGAAATTTTGAGTAGTAAAGATCAACTTCAAAATCCATGATAAAAAACTTCTTGTAATTATGGATTCTTTTCAAAAATGGCATCATTATCTAGAAGGCGCTTCTAATTTAAGTCAACGTATATACAGATTCTAAGAACCTTAGGTATTTTATATTAACACGTATGTTAAATTGTTGTTAGGCTTATTGGAGTATGTCTTTGTTAAGATTCAAGTTTATTATCACTTATCAACTAAAAAAACAATAAAGTTTGTCTGATGCTCTTTCTAAACATTCTTATCTTGCACTAAAAGAAAGAAATTCATCTTTTGATCAACAAAGAACAATCTTCTTGAAACTAGAGCAATTTCATCATTGAACAATGAAATCAACATTAACTATTGATTTAATTTTTTTCAATCAAGTCTAGTCAAATATATCTTTAAACCCTCTTATTCATAAGATTAAGAATAATTCATCTAAGTCTCATGATATTTCTAAATTTAAATTTTAGAATAATCTATTCTATTTCAAAAAATACCTATATGTTTCAGAAGGTGAAACACGACTACATGCTCTTGAAGCTTGTCACAACTTTCCTACAGCATGACATCTTGGATATAACAAGACTTTGGAGTTAATATCAAAAGATTTTTGGTGGCCTCAAATCTAGAAGGTTGTTAAAGAGTTTGTATAATTTTGTGACATTTGTTCAAAATTAAAAACTCTGCATTATCAACGTTACGGACTTCTCCAACCATTGCATATACTAAAACAACATTGGTCTTTTGTTTCTATGGATTTTATCACGGATCTTTCAAATTCAAGTTCATTTAACTCTATATTTGTGATTATATATTATTTCACTAAGATGGCCTATTTTATATCAATTACAAAATCTATCATAAGTGAAGAAATAGTTAAATTCTTCTTTGATAAAATTTATTGCTATCATGGATTATCAAGGGATATTATATCAAATAGAGGAATGCAATTTGTATTAAGATTTTGGAAGACTCTTTTCAAAATATTGAAGGTGGATATAAAACTATCTTCAGCTTTTCACCCTCAAATTAATAGACATATAAAATAGGTAAATCAAGTTTTGAAGCAATATTTGTTATGTACCATCAACTATCATCAAGATGATTAGACAAGTCTTTTACCATTGGCAGAGTTTAATCATAATTATTCAATATATTCATCTATTCAATAAATCCCATTCTTTGCCAATTATGGTTATCATCTACGACTTAATATTTTTAAATTTTTAAAAATTGATAATCCTATAGCAAAAGATTTGGCAAATCAATTATTAGAGCTACATGCAGCAATGAAGGCATAATTAAAAGAAGCTTAAGAACAACAAAAGATCAATATAGATGTCTATAGTAAGGAATAGCCTCAATTCCATGTGGGCAATAAGATATGATTACTTTGTTATAATATCAAGATTAGTTGTCCTTGTAAGAAGCTAGATTATTATAGGCTTGGACTATTTTTGATTTGTAAATAAATTAATCTAATTGCCTATCAATTACATCTACCAAAATCTATGAAGATCGATCATGTATTCCACATATCATTGTTTAAGCCATGTAAGACAATGGATATATAAAGAAGAAGACAAATGCCATTGTCTTTTATAGAAATGGATAATAATGAAGAATTTGAAGTAGAAGAGGTCTTAGATTCAAGGCGATATGAAAATCAGCTAGAATATCTTATATATTGATGCAAATATAATATTAGTGAATGTACATACAAGCCATCTAAAAATCTAGTAAATAAGTTAATAATAATTAATGCATTTCATTGATAACATCTACCAAAATCATAATGAAGAGTTAAGAAAATCCTTACTATTAAGCTAAGCAGGTTCAAAAGAGGTTTCATTCTATCTTATCTCATTGTTTGCTATTTCTATGAATTTATTCATGCCAAAGAGATGGAGAATTAAGAATCAGTGAATTTGGCTGAAGAGACATCATTTGCTAATTTAGCAGACGAGACATTACAACTATCATAATCTTTAAAATGATGGAATAGAGATAAAGATCCTCAAGAACAATATGTTTTTCTTCAAATTGATGGCGAGATAAAATATGATATCACAACCTTGGAAGAAATTTCAAGTATTTGGTGATACTTTTAGAAGTAGGAACTACTTTTAAAGGTGTTTCAAATATTTTCTTTGAAAAAAGTTATGAAGGCCTCAACAATGATGAAATAATAGGGTGGTCCTCTCACCCTAATATGGGACACTATCGATGGTTGAGAGGACCTATTAACTACTTTCAAAAGGAACAAAGATCCGAATATGTAGCAAATTTGGCGCTGTCATGGCTAAAGTCTGCTTTGAATAGGCGCAAGGTCTCTCTTTACAATCAAGTTGGATCCAATATGCACAAATCTTCTTAATTTTCTCTTTTTGTAGTTACAAAACCAAGTGTGTAATAAACCAACAAACCAAAAGCTTGAAAATTTATAAATCGAGATCCAGCTATTTAAATAAGTTCAAACTTTTGAAATATAGAATTCACTTCTTTTGTCATCTTCACAAAAATTCTCAACCATGAATTCATTACCGATCACTAGATATCATCAAAATATTAGCAAGTAATTTTATAAGTCAAAACCAAATCAGAAACTTGAAAATTCATATTTTTAGATGCAGCTATTTAAATAAGCTCAAAATTTGGGAATACAAATTTCATACCTTTGATCATTGTCACAAAAATTTTGAGCCAAGAATTCATTATCAACTCTCAGATATCACCAAAATATTAGTAGATGATTTTAAAAGTCAAAACCAAATTGGAAACTTGAAAATTTATTTTTTAAGATCTAGCAATTCAAATAAGTTCAAATTTTGGTAAAACATAATTCATATCTTTGATCATTGTCAAAAAAAATTTGAGTCATGAATTCATTACCGATCATTAGATATTACCAAAATATTAGTAGGTGATTTTAAAAGCCAATACCAAATTAGAAACTTAAAAATTCATGTTTTGAGATCTAGCCATTCAAATAAGCTCAAAATTTAAGAGCATAAAACTTACATCTTTGATCATCATCACACAAAAAAAAAACCTGCTCCAAGTTCATTGCCAAACAATTGGTATCACCAAATCCTTCACAAGTACTTTTGAAAGTCAAATCCAAACTAGAAACTTAGAAATTCATATTTTGAGATCTAGCCATTCAAATAAGCTAAAAATTTAGGAGCATAAAACTTACATCTTTGATCATCATCACTCAAAATATCTAATCCAAATTCATTGCCAATCGATTGGTATCACCAAATCCTTATCAGGTACTTTCAAAAGTCAAAATCCTAAACGCCCGAGAACAAAATTTGCCATTTCTCCCTAATCAAAGTCTCAATTGATATGAGATTTTAAACATAGAATTTTTATAGTAAAATTAATATGTACACAAAAAATAAGCTTCAAATTCATCTTGAAACTCAAGTTCTAGCTTAAAGCAAATCCTTCTATTTATCTAACTTCTTCATTATCCTAGTTTAGTTTGCTAGTTTTAACTAGCCATATCTCACTCATTCTTGACTCATTTCTATCAATTCTTGCACATAAAATATTAAGCTTAAAGTCTAGTTTCTAATCCAACTTTTTAATTCCTTGTTATTATCTCAAAATTCTTAATATACCTAGAAAAGTGATAATAGGTATTATATTATTAGCCTATGTTCAAACAAGCATAACTCTCTCATCTAAGCTCCAAATCATATGTTTCTACTACCTAAACTCATGCCAAGAAGAAGCTCTCTGTGAATACCTCCCTAGACTTGCCAGAAAATCCCCTCCTCTTTTCTTTTGAGCTCATCAAAGAAGTCGCAGCCAACGTCTTCAAAGTCCAAGTCAACAACTAATAGTTTAAAGTTATAAAAACACAAAATCTAATCCTCCAAGTCAGCACTATTAATGGCAAACAACTATTGACATCTAAACCTCCATTTATCTTTAATAAAATCCTAAATTCAACCTCAAAGTCAAAATTCCTTATATCTACAAATATAACCCTGAATCTACTAAAAACTAAGATTGGAAAAAAGTAAAAGAAATAAAAGAAGTTTTCAAGGCTAAATCAAAGTTAAAGTTGAGATTAAATATAAAATAAAATTTAGCCAAATTTCTTTTTCTTAGAGAGGAAAAAAAAAGTGAGAATATTTTTCCAAAACTATATAAAAAATCTATATTGGTAAGAAGAAAGAAAGAACTTAATAAAATTTTAGAGAAAAGAAAGTTAGGCAAGGTTTCTATACATGGATGTACTTACTTCACAACATTGCATCTTGGACTTCCTCAACATGTTGTCATGGTAGAGAGAATTTGCCTCAAGAAAGCTTGGAGCCTCTAGCTGCCATTAATTATTCAACCAAGATCTAAAATAAAAAAAACCCTCAAATTTATATAAAAGACTTCTTCATATGGCTATTACACCCAATACATAAATTTTATTTCCTCAAAACATTCAAAATATAACAAAATATTCTAAAACTTTCATTTACACGTAAGAAGGGAATTTTTCTTGAACTTCAATAATCTATAACTTTTAATCCAACTATCTAAATCTACTCAAAATTTATATAAAGTATAGATGTATTTTTAAAAACTATCACTACAAATTTTAATTATGGATTCATTATTATTCTTTAGATATTGCCAAGATCCTAACAGCAGCTTCAAATCCTCGTTTACAAATACCTATATACTAAATTCTTCATATCTCATAAACTAAAAGTTAAAATACTATGAAACTTTGATGTATAATTTCTTCACATAATATTATATCTTCTTAGAAATATTTAGATAAAAATTCATGTGGAAGCTTAAGATATGGCAAAAACCATCACTATCAATAAAATGGTCTACTTACTACTTTGGAATTCAATCTACTATCTTTGACTCCTAATATCTCCTTCTTTAAGATTCTAAATATAATAATTCTTCTATATTAAATATAGATCTTGAAATCATCTTTCTATTTGTATCTCCCGATTATCAAAAGCTTTCATATAATCCTTGTATTCTAAAAAAAGTGACAATAGATACAATTTGTATATCTTAATTTCAAGCACCTATTCCTCCCTCATTAAAACTCCAAATCTCTTAATTCTTATACCAAAATGATAGTACAATAAACAAGCTTTTTAATCCTAGTCTTTGATTTTTGAATGCTCTCTTTGAAGTTATTGAAACCCTTATTCTCTTTGTGGACAATCTCCTCAAAGTCTATTGGACATGACCATTGAACAGTAGGATTGAGGAGCTTCACCCCTTGCCTTCATTCATCCATTCTTTGCCTTCATCTTTCCAAATAAGCCTTTTAATAATTTAATTCTTCATATTAAATATTTAGATCCTATATAATTTAAATATAATAACCAAATTGAATTAAAAAAATCAAAATTAAGTTTCTTATATCAATTCCTTCAAATACTTTATTAACCATCCTAACACATATTAAAACTTATGAACATATTTTGTATTTTAATTAGTTTTTATATATTATAAGAAATTATAATACGACAACATAATCATTTTCTCCTTGTGGAATTCATCCCTATAAGGGGAGATAATGTCATGGACATAAGATTTAGTCTAATAATTATCTAATTAATATAGATAGATAGAAATAAGTAAAAATAAATTAATTTGATAATATCTTATAGAAATTTTAGAACATTATAAAAATATAATTTGATAATATCTTAAATATAAATGATGTTCTAAAAATTAATATAATAATAACATAATAATAATATTATAATAATATAAAAATTTGAGTATTATATTATAACATATATTAATTAAAATTCTAACATGGTACGTTTTTTTATTTTTGATGTGTTTTATTGTCTTTGTAAGTGATTTTATTTTATTTTATACTTAAATTCTATAATTTATTTGATTGTAATATTTTTATATTAATTTGTAATTTTATACTATTTATATAATTTATAAATTTTTAATATTTTATATACAATTTATTATATAATATTGTATAGTTCTGATTTTTAGTATTATTTCATATTTACATTTATAAATAATGATAATCTTTGTTTTGGATTTTTATTTTTTTATTTTTTTAAATATTTTTTTTTATTTTATAATTACAGCTTTAAATAAGTAATAACATAATTTTACAAATTTTTATATTGTACATAGTCTTTTATATTTTTAATGTACTTAATGTTAAATAAACATTCTATGCATTGATTTATATTTTTTTCACCTTTGTTTATTTATTATTATTTTATTATTAATAAGTACATTATTGCTCTTATTTAATAATAATAAAAAATCAAAAAAAATAAATTAAAAGAAAAAAATATTGCTTAATGTACACTAATGTAAAAATTAAGTAATGTGATAGTTTTGTAAAAATTCAAGAATTAAAATCCACGCCACCTTAAATTATATCTAAAATTGCTGAGTTCACTTTGCCAAACTATTACATGGAAACAACCAAATATTTCTACCTTGTAACAATCATTTATGTATATTATAGAAACAGACAAACAAATGCGCTTAGCACTAATATATATATATATATATATATATTGTAATTATAGTATAATTGAATAATTTTGTATATTATGTATTAGTTATTTTATTATTTTATTTTATCTTTTTTAAATATTTATTAAAATATTTATTTTATTATATCATATATTTAAATTTTAAATTTATCAAAATAAAATTAAGTATTAATAATTTAAATTTATGATATATTGATCTCATCTGTAGAAATTTATATGTTATTGTACATATGCCTAAATTGCAAGAAAGAAATCATATACTTCATTAGTTCAAATTGTATAAGCAACTCATATCTTAGTAGATGCATTTCAATTAGATATTTTTATGTTCGATAAAATGACATTTATGTTGCAAAGTATCCTTTTCAAATAGGGAATAATAATATTAATACCAAATATTTTATTGTCATGTCAAACTTCTTAGATTCTATAGAAGATTAGAATCTAAATTACATAAACTTGTTTTATATAAAAATAAGTTATATAGAACAAAATCCTTTGTTTTTTAAGATATATTTTTTAAAATTTTTAACTCTTTATTAGAAAGAATAATCTAAAATTTCTTATAGATGTCTTTAGGCTCTTTCTGTAATATTTTTAATAGAATAAACTATCACAATTTCATAAAAATAAAAAATAAAAAAAAGGTATCAAATAAGCCTCAACTAAATTTGAATTGATTTTGATTGTGTATCAATTTAGTCAATGTAAACTTTTGATTCTTTTTAAGCAATTAAAAATTAATTGATATTTTATAAAATAGACTTTATATTGTGTACAAAATATATTATGATATTTTTGTTGTTTAAAATAAATCAATTGAAAAATTAGACTTCTACTTCAAAGTATTTTACAATTGCTACAAATATTAAAATTTATGAATAGCTCTCTATGGATAGTGGATATTGTGGACATTACATATATGATATTAAAAATATAACTATCAAAATTAATAAAGACTACCATTGTACAAACAAAATAATGTTCTATGTGTTATATATTATACAATTATATTAGACAAATATTGTATGTGCATAAATGTTTACTAGTTTATAACATAAAAGCCAAGTATATATATAAAAATTATATTTTGGTCAAATTGTTTGCAACACATTATCAACAAGAAGAAATTAACATACTTGATGTTAAATAAATATTTCTGCTTGCAAATAGTACCTTTTTATTGGTTTAAAACACTATTGGATCATATAAGTATTTACAATGTTCAAGAAAAATAACATTATTTTTAAAACTCACCATATATTCATCAAAGTTTATTTTAAATACTCTATTGCTTTTTTAAATAAAATTTTTAAAATCTACAAAGGTTTATGAGTTCAACTAAATTTTAAACAAATGCATGCATAATATTTATTTAAGAGACTTTGTATAAAAATAATTTATATTTATATAATATGCTACTATAAAATAATTTTTTAAAAATCTAGAATAATATAAATGATGAAAATTATTGATGTTAACAAGATAATTTTTACATAAAAAAATAAAAATAGAGCACTATGACAAAGAGTATTTCAAACATAAATCTTATAGTAGTATAATAATATTGCTTAAGTATTACACTTTGGTTATAATTAATATATAAGGTATTTTCAAAATATTATTAATATGGAGGTATGCTACTATGTTTTTGATAAGATTAATTGTATTTTATTTATCAAAAAATTTGTAATATTTAGATAAAATTGTCATAAAAAAATAGAATTGTTACATAGCTATATGATAATTTTTCTTATTTAGAAATATTGTGTCTTTTAAAAATATAAAAACAAAACATATAGATAAAATTATATAATCAAATTGAATTAAGATAGAGTAATAATATAATATTTTTAAAAATCTAATGTACTTTCTAATAAATTATTTCAGATAACTATTCTATATATATATATATATATATATATATACATACACATACAACATAAGTATTTAATAATTAAGAATATAGTATAATTTATATATGAAATATAATAAAATTATACATTAATATATTTCTAATATATTTTAATAAAAATATTATATCAACATAACTTTGGCTAAATTCAGTATTTTTATTAAAGAAATTCAATATGTCAAAATACTAAATTTATTTATTATATGAAATAATACTTATTATAATTAAATACTAATAATTATTAAATAATCAGTAATAATAAATAAATAAATTTAATATATATATATATATATATATATATATATATATACATAATCACTTAGAATATACTTGAAATTAAATATAATTAATAGTATAAATGTTGTTATTTTCTTTAAAAAAAATCTTTTCATAAATCAAAATTTTTCTTTTATTTCTTCTCAATAAAATTATTAACTTTAGTTCTCAAGAAAACAAAAAACTAAAACAAAACATAGAAGAACTTATTTCGAAATGTAGTTGATACAAATCTAATAATTAAAATAAATTAAGAATTAATTTTAGAATTAGGTAATAATAATAATAATAATTAAACTAATAATAATATGAATAATATCATAAGATATAATTATTCAAAACTTATTCTATTTGAATTGTAACAAATTTTTAAATATTTATTTTTATAAATTTAATAAAGCCTTGTATTTACTTTGGTAATTTTTAAGTACATTTTGATTAAAAAATTATATATATATATATATATATATATACATATATATACATACACATTTATATTTACAAATAAAATAATTTTTATGAAGACATAGTAAGTCTATTGTGTATATTTAATATTGTATTGATGTAATCCAAAATGTAATCTTAAAAATATTTTAATATGTTACTACTTTTAAGAATTTTAATTTTTAAAGATGGTGTTTAGTATATTGATTTGATTTCAATCCAATATTTTAAATATCAAAAACAAATTCATATATAAATAAATACACACATACACATATATATATATATATATATATATATATATATGTGTGTGTGTGTGTGTGTGTGTGTGTGTGTGTGTGTATATATATATATATATATATATGTATATATATATAAGATTATAAAAAATTATAAGAATAGTATGATATCAATTAAAAATAGTATAATTAAAGAAAATTTGAGTATTTTTATATATATTATCAAAATAAATAAAATATTAAATTAAGTAAAAATATAAAAATATAGTTTTTTAATATAAAAATATATATAATGTATTTTATAAAATATAATAGGCATTGATGATCTTAGGGGGTCTTTATACCTAGGAGTCCACTTTAAAAGATTATGGTTCAAAAGGTCCTATGCTTCATGAAGATAACCCATCCTTCAAAAAATTTGGCTTTTGAATTTAGTATGAAATAAAGAGAAGCCATGAAATGAATCAATTTTTTTTTATTTTTTTTATTTTTTTTAAAAATTACAAATCTAAATATGCGCTGTATCTTGATTCTAAAAATTATAAAAATCATAAAAAGTTGATTTTTTTAATTTTTAATTTTTTAATGATTTGCTTCAACAATTTATGACATGTAGTCTTAAAACTTTCTAAAAATAACCTCTTACAATATCAGTTTAAAATTAAATCAAGAAAAATTATTAAAAGAACCAACTTGAATGTTTTTTAACAAGTTTTTAAAAATTAAACACACACACGTATACAAAATATATTCATTGTTGAGATTGTAGGTAGGAACTAGACTCTTTTTTCTTTTTTTTCACACCATTCTTGGAGTGGTATGATTTTAGGTCTTCTTAATAAGAGTATATTCCACTCTTTTAAGAGAAGGGCCAAAAAACTTATGAACAAAAAACAAACAAACAAACAAACAAGAATGAAGAAGAGCTGGAGGTTGGAAAGAAGAAGCCAGATTTTGAGGTCCTTGAATAAGGCCCCACTCCGCGAGCGATACGAAAGGGAAGGGACCAATTGTTGGAGAACTAACCTATCCACAACCACGTGGCAGCATTGCAACCCCAAGGGGAACAGAGCTCTCTCATTGGCCTATACCTTTGGAATGAAATCTTGATTCCCGCCAATCCAACCCCGTGGACATGAACTACCGTGCACGACGTCGCCTGCGACAAACCCTGGAAAGCGCCTCCTCAAGCGGTGGATATCATTCTGCTCATCTGGATTCTGGAATTAGATTGTCGGCCTCTGCGCCTCTTGAAAAACAGTTGGATGACAACCTCCTGTCAAATCGTTACTCATCGCAATTGTAACTTCCGACGTGGTAGTGCAGGTTTTGTGAAACACCACACTCAGATAATATTTTTTAGAGCAATGAATCACCATAACAATGTTGCGTGTCGCCAACAAACCACCGAAGTCCAACTTGTGGAATTCGTCGGACGCCGCCGCTGAATGGGTGTCTGTTGGGGGATCTGTCCACCTAATTAGAACTCCGAGTTGGGTCGAGTCAGAATTTCTAATTCGGAGGCCAAGAATTTTGATTGCAAATGGAGGTTATTGTCGACGGGTCAACACGGCAAGTTGTGGTGGGGCTGCTCCGACGCCCATCAGCGAACACCGGTGGAGCAGTTAGAGCCCACAGTGTGCTGTCAGCCTTGACGACGCAGCACCATTCGTGGCTGAAAGGAAAAGCGCACTGTTGGCTTGTGCGGGAGCCTTTTTCTGCACCCAATTCGGTGCATCTAGAGAGCACTCTTGCTCCTGTCCCTCGGAGCTGGTTGCGCTTTGAGTGGTGAGCTCAAAGCTTTCCCAAAGCAGAATGTGGGTACTTTTCTGTTGTATGAAAGGAACTTTTTTCTTTTCTGCTTCTCAGCATGTGCAATGCAGTCGATGCTTTCATCATTTCTTCGGTTCTTTAGGGGCTTCGTACATAGAGATTGTGGGGTGGAAAATTCTCAAATAAATAGGATTGTAATGACAAATTCTTATTATTAAATTCATTGGAGATTTTTAGGTGATGGGGAATAAGTAGAGGTTAATTTTAGTACTTTTGGAGGATGTTATGTAGAAGGAATAATTGTGGGTCAAAATAGCAGAGGCTTTATGCAAGGTTACATTTGGTTTTGTTTTAATTTGGCTTTGTATTAATGTGAAAATTAACAATTGTCAATAATTTTTGTAAGGATAAGGAAGGAAAGATCAAAGAAGAAATGAGACAAGGTTTTCTACAACAAAGTTAAAGAGAAGTATTTTCAAGTATATTAATGTGTCATTTTTAGATTTATGAATGTTGGGGTTGATAATGTCACTTTAATGCTATGAGTTCTAAATCTAGGAAATTATCTATATATTATAATTATGTATGTAAAATTAGAATTTAAATTTATCAAATTTACTCATCAAATAAAGTTTTTAGTAGCAAATAAAAAGAATATTATAATGTAGAAGCCATTTCAATTATGAATTTTTTAATAATTTAATTTTATAAATCCAATTTTAAGATTATATTGTAATTATCTATTTGTATTGGTGTTGCACTAGACACTGATAATGTGTAGTGTAACATTGTAATCTAGATAGAATCACAATTAAACATATTACCAATCTATTATTTTAACTATGTCTCATTACAAAGACAAAAAGTTTTTTTAATGGAAGAGATAAGTGATCTTTAAAAGTTATCTTACATTATAGACATGCATTATATATATATATATATATATGTATACTAACTAATATATTATTTATTCTAAAAATAAGATTTAAAAGAAAATTTTAAAAAAAGTATGTTGGTATAAAATATAAAATAGCATATTTAAAAAATATTATTTATAATTAAAAAATATTTTTAGAATATAAAAAATATGCATAAATTATATATTTTTAGTTTATGTATTTTACATTCTATAGTTACTTATACAATACTAATGTATTTCTAAGTAATTCCAATTTTTTGGAATTTATATGAATCTATTTTATAAAAATCAAATAATAAAAAAATATTTTTATTTGCCAATGTCATAGCTAAGCTTCAAAATATTATAGCACAAAACTAAAAATCTAATATTGAATTATTTATTATGCTATTTTTATAATACTCTAATAAATAATATTCCAATCAAATATTATTTATTTATATTTTTTGAAGTGGACATAGGATCTTATGACATTCTAATATTTTTAAATGAGAGTATTTTTAGTTTAAATAAAAAAAATTAAAACTTATAAATAATTATACATATCAACATTTATCTTTTATAACTTTTATTCTTGTATAATATTTTTTTATATTTTATATGTTATCATAGACATTTATCTTAAAAAAATACTTCAATACATGAATACAAGCCACATTTCATCTATGATTAATTTATAGAATAGATTGATATTTTAAAGATTAATTTCAATTATTTTATTATTATTATATATATATATATATATATATACATATATATATAATTCTTGCTCAAACTTAATATTTTTGAATGTAAAATTTACTCTTATAAAATATACAATCTAATTCTTCTCTCATTTTAAAATTAGTATGTGTAAATATGTTGTTACTACTAAAAACAACAACCTATAACATAAAATATGGATATTGCTAATGTCACAATTTTTGCTACTACCACCATAGCAACCATCTACCACATGCCATCTTGTAATGTTTGCCATGGTCACAACCTAGCTCAAGGCAATTGAAGGAGACATCAGAATATTTTATTGCAATTGCATAATCTAAGCCAAGTTTGCCTTCTGCACGTAGGCAATCAAAGCATTATGACTTGCAAAGGTCTAGGAGTGTCAAGCTCAATGAGAAAGAAACATTGCGCAGAAAGTTGAGAAGAAAGTGATGGACAAGTCATGTACGAGAGAAGAGAGTTTGAAAGGAGTATACAAGATCGTGAGGGACCATGTATTGAGTGGGTGGCAAGTTTTGGTGGTAGTAGCAAAAAATGTAGTGGCATTAGCAATATCCTAAAATATTACATCTTTGTATTTTGTTTCAAAATATTATAAACTTGCTACCACTTGATTCATTAGTTTCAATAAAATAGTATTTATTTGTTTATCTATGAGCACTGACAAGTAACCAATTTATTTTTATTTTAATGATTGACTGTAAAATGTACAATATGGTACCATAGCTGGTAGAGAAGCAAAAGACCAATCCACCATGTGAAGCTACCATGAAGAGAAGACAGAGAGTAAGCAACAGCAGCAGCTAAACGTGCAGCCACACAATTGACCACATCACCAAGTCCCCACTCCCCTCACCACGTCCCCCTGACCGCGCCTGCGCCTACCCTCGCGCCCGCGCTGGCCCTGCAAGGTGGACTAACGGACCGTGTCGGGCCGTTGTGAAGCCTTTGAACCGCCAAGCACAACCGCAACGCCGCTACCACATGGACGCCTCCACGTGGCCTGTCGCACCTGGCCGGCGGTCATCGTGGACAGTTAGGTCACAATCGTTGCACGGCACCATCCTTCGCGCCGCAACCGCGCGTTAGGGGCACTGCGACTGAGCGTCTAAATCCTCTGCTTTCACGCCCCTGTGGCTTCCTTGCGTCCCTTAAATCCTTCGCTGTGGGTCGGAGCTGTGATCAATCGAATCCTCCAAGCCACCCAATCTTCTCTGCTCTGTAATCCTGCGTCGGAATCAGTATTTGGGTGGAGGATCAGCGTTTGGAAGTCTTATTCTGGCTCTTCGTTGGATCAGGTGTGAGGAGTAAGGTCGGTTGTTGGGTGCAGGTTGTCGCTACCTCGTGTGGCGATGGCGGCCTCTCTGTTGTCCAGAACGAGCGTGTGCGTGGGAACGGAGGCGCGCGTCGTCGCTAAGAGGTTTGTAGGTGTGAGAACGTGCAATGCGGTGTCGTTGGGGTCGTCTTTCAATGAGGTGACGAAGGTGAAAGGACTTGGGTTGGATGAGTTGAGCCTGGCGCGGCGTGTGAAGAGGAGGAGAAGCGGGGTTGTGCTGAATGTAGCGGCGCCGCTGACGTTGGTGCCAGAGCCGGAGACGCCCGAGATAGCAGAGGAGGGGCAAGAATTCGACCCATCAAGGAAACCACCCTTCACGTTGAGCGACATCCGGGCTGCAATTCCGAAGCATTGTTGGGAGAAGAACACATGGAAATCGCTGAGCTATGTGTTGCGCGATGTGGCGATTGTGTTCGGGTTGGCAGCCGGCGCTGCAGCTGTGAACAGCTGGTTTGTGTGGCCGTTGTACTGGCTGGCGCAAGGAACCATGTTCTGGGCTCTCTTCGTGCTGGGCCATGACTGGTAATTGTACTATAACTTGTTCGAGATTGAGAGAACACGCAATTTTCGTGAGAATGTGGGGATGTTAGGTGTGGAATCCTGCGAGTAGTCAGACATGGCTAATGGGCGCAAAGGATACCACAGGTTTTGTATGTTTAGTTGTGTTGCGGTCTTTTGGCTTCACTCCACAGTTTGTTGCAACTAGCATGGTCTCTTGCTGTGCGAGCTAGTAGGTCGGATGTTAGAAGTGTGAATTTGGTATGAATGGTGGCCAAAACCTCCGGGTTTCGTGTGTGGAGTTGTTTTTTCGCCCACAAAGTCTCACAAGCATGGGCGTGGCTGTGTGTGTGCAGTGGTCACGGCAGCTTTTCCAACAACAAGACGCTGAACAGTTTGATCGGTCACCTAACTCACTCATCCATACTTGTTCCATACCACGGGTGGTGAGAATCTTTCTCATACTGTTCTCCTTCGTCTTGAAGTAGATGCTGTTTCACACATGCTATTGGTAGAGTTGTGACTGAATTGTATGATGGGGTGGATTCAGGCGGATTAGCCACAGGACTCACCACCAGAACCATGGGCATGTGGAGAACGACGAGTCATGGCATCCGGTAAGTGTATTAGACCGCTGGGAGCACAATTCTTGGACAAAGTGGGCGTCTGATTTGGTAGCAGTCTAAATATTTTCTGTTACGTGCTGCTCTTATTGTTGTGGCTGGTTTTTGTAGTTGACGAAGAGCCAATACGACGGCATGGACTTCTGGGCAAAGGTCGGGCGACTGAAATTTCCGTGGGCATTGTTCGCGTATCCATTCTACTTAGTAGGTGTCTACACCATGGCTGTGAACACGTGCACACGAGAATTTGGAAAGGGTTGGGTGGTTTTGAAAACAGGAAGTGGAGGTGAAGTGGGATCATGTGATTTGGTACGAATTAGGGGACTGCTAAATTGTCCTAAGGTGACATTATTTGACGTTTGTGATCATGGTTGCAGTGGGCGAGGAGCCCCGGAAAGAGTGGATCCCACTACGACCCGAAGAGTGACCTGTTCGTACCGAACGAGGCGAAGGATGTGATCACGTCCACCACATGCTGGACAGCAATGCTTGCAGGTCTTGTGGCTCTGAGCTTCGCCGTCGGACCCATGTGGGTGTTGAAGCTGTACGTGGTGCCCTACTGGGTGAACGTAGTGTGGCTAGATGCTGTGACATACTTGCACCACCACGGCTACGAAAAGAAGGTTCCGTGGTACCGTGGAACGGTAAGTACGTTGTATTGCAGAGTTGGTTGATAATGCAAGACGTATGCGAAGGCTGCTTATGTAGGAAGAGGTGGTGGAGTTGGCTTGCTGACTAGCATCTGATGGGATTTGGATGGTTGTGGTTGCAGGAGTGGAACTACATGCGCGGCGGGCTGTCCACAATCGACAGAGATTACGGGATTTTCAACAACATTCATCACGACATCGGTACCCATGTGGTGCACCACTTGTTTCCTCAGATTCCTCACTACCACCTGATTGAAGCGGTAAGTTGTGCTGGTTGAGCGAGTGTTGGTCGTGATATTAAGTGTTGTGTTTTAGATGGTAAACATCGAGTGGATGTAGGTGTGTGCTTTGCAACGAAGGATGAAATGAAGGCTGAGGTGGAACGGTGTTTGTGTGTAGACTGAAGCGGTCAAGCCTGTGTTGGGAGATTACTACAGAGACCCAAAGAAGTCAGGGGCCATTCCGACACATCTGTTGGATCCTCTTCTGACCAGTTTGAAGGAGGATCACTACGTGGCCGATACGGGCAACATCGTTCACTACCAGACAGATCCTAACTTCTGAGTGCCGTGTCAGCAGTGAGTTCTGGCTGTCCTACGCTGCGAAGTGGCTTTAGGACAATCTTAACTTCCGTTGCGGTCCTGAAGGAACTCGTGATCATATGCAATTTTTTATTTTATTTTACTAATTTATAGGACTCAGTGATGTATTTACTTATCTGCAGTTGTGCAGAAATAGATCTCTTCAGTGGAAGAGTATTTACACTTGATGGTGCTCAGTGCCGGGATGGCCTCGACGTGTATGGTTACTCGTATTGCTCATGCACTGAAGATTATTCTCGGGCTGTCCTGAAATTATTTGGGCGTGGATCTGGAAACTTTTTGGGAGTCGACAGGCTACGCCTCGAGATTATTTCCTCGTTGAAGTTTTTGGAGAAGTTGTTTGCACATAAAGCATCTTCGCGGTGGGTAAAGTTGAAACCAGTGGGTAGGGTGAGAAACTGATGGAATTGAAGCGAACAGACTTAAGTCTCATCCTTGCAGGTGCGCGTAGACATGCGCAATTACCAACAGAAGTAGGTGGAAAGTTTTTGTACGATGTATCCCACCGTTGGGCTGATTTACTGCAATGAGCGGCATTCACCAATGGTTCTATTCATAAATTCATAGGTTAAACCTTGTTCTTTCTCTCCATGTATCATTATTCAACTGATATAGTATGATTGCAGTGACAATTTTCTCTTTTGTTTGTAACGTAGAATATTGATGCTGCACAACATTTTATATCTTCAACTCTGATTTGTGCAGAGCTGATAGGGAAACATGACATGATTTATCCAGGATAATGACTACTGTGATAATTTGTGTTGAATTAGTGTATCCTGGATAATACTTGCTTAAAAAACTGTTGTGCCAACGCATGAACGCTTTGAACAAGTTCGGAACTTTGATGTCTCTTTTTCCATCAATAGAACAATGTTTTGCTGAAAATCTCAAAGCAGCTTTTGTGCTCATTTTTTTCCTGAGCACTCTAAAGTATATTGTGTGATACAATATTGAGTTGACTGAAAGCGGATTGGCGGATTCATGAATTGATTCTTGTAGTGAATTCTTCAATATGCATTAAACAATGTGACTAATCATCTGCAAATATCCTTAGCTGTAGTACGAAAATACAATGCAGAAGTAAAGCAACAACACATTGAAATCTAAATAATTTTTCAGTTGACATCGTACTACCACTGTAGACTTTCTAAAGTTGACACACTTTCAGCATCACATGTGACTAGCTTTTACAAAAAATATTTCTAAATCATTGTTAATTTTGACCTATGCTGCTCATATTGTGTTTGAGAACTTTGTTTGAATAAAAAAGTGACCCAACAGTGCTACTAATCATTACACGTGGTAACTGATGCAGCGTACTTCCAATATATCTTTTGTGTAGCTTTTTGAATTCAACTACACATTATGTATTCTGAGTTGATGATTTCCAAAGGCCCAATTTGTAATGATTTTGCTATTTTGCCCAGGTTTGTGTTTTTTTAATTGTTCTTCCTCACCACCCTGTACTCTTTTGCCTCATCATTGTGACACAAACATTCTGAATTTTATAAATTGCACAAATCACAAGTAGTCTTTTGTAGAGTTGTAGAAGTTGGATAATAAAAAAACACAAACTTTTTAGGTTGGATAATATAGAGATATTTTTGAATATAGACAAGGTTGGATAATATAGAGTTGTTCTTTCATTTTATAAATCTAATGTTTTAAAAACCTTGCATAAACTTTTCTAATATGGATATTGATAATTGTACAAAAGAAATTCAACCTCATTTACACATCTACTTATTTTAATTTTTAAACCTCTAAGCGCGTTGCTTACATAATAATATCAAAACCTTTTAACTAAATTATTTATTATTGTTGTAATACAAAGTAATGATACAAAGTAAAATCCAATTTTTTTTCTCAATCTTTGTTGTACTTAAAAATTAATTATAAACTACTATTACCATCATTCAATATATTCTTAGAATCTTTACTTACTTGCCATTGTCTCTTTAGTTTTTAAACTACTAATGAGGACTTTATACCTAAAAGTCTACTTTGAAAGGCTAAAGTTCATAAGCCTTACCAAGGTCTTTGCTTGGTGAAGAAAAGTCCTTTAGAAGCCTAGATATTTGGATATAGTATAAAGTATAAAGAGGTTATGAAATAGACCAAATTATTATTTTTAATTATAAATCTTTAAATGCCACCTCATATCTTCATTCTAATAATTATGAGAAGTAAAAAAAACTTTTAATGGTTTTTTTATTCATTTTTTTGATACAAATTCTTGAATTTTTTTAAAAGCACCTCTTTAAATATAAACCCAACAAAATTTTTGGGAAACAATACTATTCATGACATGTAATTTTTCAATCCTATTAATTTAGATATTATTGAATCACATGTCATTTCTAATCAAACTCAAATTAAAAATATATAGATATAACTTGCTCCCACTATCTCTTATATACTTCAAACTGACAATATTGTATACCATTATATGGTTTCTTTTTACCACAATACCTACATTACAAGTTGTGATTTTGTTGGCAAAAGGAATTATCTTAAACATCCTTGTTTGGGCCTTTTTATTTATTTTACATACTTCCACATTAGTAGATTGATAAATAGCAAAATTGATTATTGATCAATCTCTAAAAAAAGATTTGTTATGTAATCTAATTACATGCACATTGTTTTACAAATTGAAGTGTGAGACCTATAAAAATAGTAAAAGTCCTAAATTTTTTTCACAAAAACACTAAATATTTGGCATGCTTCTTAGAACAAGCTTTGTAATAAAAACCATAACCAATACCATAAAACTTTCTTTGTTGTTAAGTTGATGGTCCACATCCTTCAGTGGAACTTAACTCTCATTTGCCTTCTGATCCTCAATTACATCAATACTTATAGTTGTGTGGAATTCATTTATTTGTCGAAGTAACTGAAAAATGAAATGAAGTCAATTGACGCTGGGCGTTGACTCTCGACAGATCCACCAACTGACATCGAAGGTATAGATTCTGTCTTAAAGAGTGAAGCTCTCATTCTGATGGAAATCTGGACGTCACACCATTGTTTGCATCATTAGTCGTGTCTGGCAACGACACAACTAAAACTTTGTTCCTCAGACTGAATTTACTAGGAGAGTCCTCAGAGATCGACACTAGACCTGAAGGTATAATACAGTGATAATAAATGAGGGTGAAGTTAGGATCATACGACTCCCTCTCAAATAGATACAAAGGGATGCGGCATCTGGGATCCCTGAATCTGCATCTTGTGCTAGCCGTAATTGATGTCCTACTAGGGTGCAGGTTGTGCACACATCACCAGCGGCGCTTATGGGACAAAATGTAATCGTTCTCTAAAGGCAAAGTAATTGCCTGCTGCAAGCACGAGACTTTTCTACTCATAAAACTCAAACTCCAAATACTTTTGCTTCAGCCTCCACAAACAAGACTCACATTTTCTCTGCTTCAGCGACGAGACTCAACGCTCGAAAGACTCAAGCTGCACTCGAAGGGGTGGAAAATAGGGTACAAAGCAACCTTCTCAAAAGCAAGATGCGTATTTCTAACAAGTGGGGTAACAAAGGCGTTGTTCATTAAAGCTTCTCATGAAGAATTCTGCTGCTGTCGTGCAAGGTTTTGCTGTTGCAGCCTCCTAGGCAGGTTGAGGAGAGAGTTGACCCGCGTCACCCCTTCTAAAGCTGACCACTCTTCCTCTTCCTGCCCATCTGCACCCAGCCAATCAACTAACTTCCGCGGCTGCTTCGTGGTCTTAGGATTTCCAGATGGCTCCCCAGGTGCAATCTCCTCCGTTTCCGAAGACTGCGACGCTTGTGGATTTTGATGTCCTGATGATAGGTCAGCCATAGGAGTTCCGGACTCCCTATGAGAGCCATTGGAGCACAAGGAATAGTTATAGATGCCGTTAGGCTTGGATCCCTCTTTTGGTGTCAAACCTTCGGATGGAGCCGAGGATGTTTGGCTGACGTAGAGGCACACCACAGCACAATCGTCTACTTTGGAGGTCGGATATTTCAACCTCCAGACACGGACGGCGGATTCCACAAGGGCACGTGCAGCCGTTGCACGTGTTGGCGCTCGTGCTATCACTTGCACTACTTCGTCGATGCTTAATACATCCCAGATCTGCACCACACAAGCAAAGGCATATTCCATCACCTCCGGATAAACTGTACTGAGTTTGCATCAGAATAAGGTGATCGATTTGAAGAATGTTTTGCATGTAAAATATTGTTGTGATGATGCGCACGACATACCCCATCAGTTGCCAGAACAATGAACTGGTCTTGCTCTGTCAGTTGTCGGTAGGACATTTCTGGGACTGCGATGACACCATAGTCTTTCAAACAGAAGTCACCAAATGCACGGGCCATTGCAAGCCCAGGTGAGTCATCGAAAGGCAACCAGACACGTGGAACCTCTGGCTCATCGTGCAATGCAAAGACACGTCCACGACATTGACGAATACGGTCGGCTTCTCCTGCAATTTCGTTTCAGCGCTACAGAAAATTCCAAAGCCCGAAGGTAAAATACAAACAAAAGATTTGCACAATCTGCTACTCAATTATGTCTCCACGATAACAAAAAACCCAAGAGATTCTTGGCTACCACAAGGTTATTTTACTTACTTGGCAAGTTTGGCTTCAAATCTACTGTCAGTTGAACAGCTTTCCAAATCCCATTCTCATCCCTAGTCCCAAGAATAGCGCGAGAGTCTCCAACATTCCCTATCACTAGATGTTTGCCCTGCACATATAGTAATTGCCAAACAACTCTCAGATCTTAAGCTTCCAAACAAGGGAAACAACAACACGATGTTTTAAGTGGAGATCAACTGCGAACATTCATGGAGAGAATGTTTACTTGTTTTAGCACAGTAACGGCTGTGGTACCGCTGCAAAAACAGTCTATCCCAGGGTGAGATCGCAGCTCCTTGTCCATGACTTTATAGGCTGTCAATTGAGACTCTTTCCAAGCGTTGAACATTGAGTGCTCCTTCCCTCCTTCGGCAGTCTCAGCTGATATCAATTTGTCTTCTGATCCGTTCTCTCTATATACAGAGCTCCCATTCCGGTGCACAGTTTCATTTCTCACACCATTGCCTGTAATTCCTGGCTGCTCTACAACTTCCTGATCGAATTGCACCTGGTGAGCTTGCTGCCCTTCCCAGAAGTGGAGAATCTTTGAAGGGACTGAGTCTCGCACCCGCCGTGCTACAAGGTGCCCATATGGGCCATGCCCATCAAAGACCCCACAGAAGACCGTATCCTCCATCGATGCGTAATTCTGCGCAAAATTGTCCATAAATAACAAGAGAAACTCAATGCATATCCATCTAAATTTAGCCTCTCCATTTGAATCAGTTCAAGTTGTTCAGTGTCTCTCTTTACAATTCATAGTAGTCGCTCTGAAAGGAAATGCGTTACTCGACTCTCCAAATCAAGTAAGTTAAAAGCGCTAAATCAGACCAAGAAGAACTTAGCATTGCATTGCCGGGCAGTTTTCCATATATTCTTAACGGAACGGCACAGAAGAAATTTAACTTGCCATTTCTTCAAGTAACTGGGTGTCATCTCTCACTATTCATTCCATGAATTACTCCACAATTGGTGACAGAAGGTACGACCAGATGGGCAGTCAACTACATAAATGAAAGTTTTCAGCCATTGAGTCCATGGTGAAAAGACAAAGATGATAGAGTATGCTCATGAACAGTGGAAGCAGTTTGAATAGCCAACAGTCAGGTGACGTTCTCCCAAATCGCAGCCATGACATAAAAAACCCTAAACACTCAGAAGCCGTTTGTGGCAGAAAAAATCTAACACACAATGGGAAAGAGAAGCAAGGGACTTGCATACCTCCCACACAACCATGGCATCTTGGTTGGTCCCTTTGCGGCCTTGTTGAGTGAAGGCACAAGCATTGTTACTGGCGCCATTAGAAAACATGCGGCCAGGAACCATAGCCAAAAGTGCATCGGATTTCCCCTCAGCGCTCAAGCTTTTCAGCACTTCCTTCCTGATTTGTTTCCCATCCTGCAGTTCACTCTCCATCAACGGAGCTGAGGCACAACACCCCATTTTCTCCTGCGTCTAAAGCTTGTTGTCCTCCTGCAATGCTCCTACTTCTGGGTTGCTTCTGTCAATTCCCATGTAAAACTATCCTGCACCTCCTCATCGGTACCGTCCATCCTCATTCCATCAACCCTAGTCCTAGTTGTCACGCCTTACTGGCAAATTTCAATCGCTTGCTGTCATTATTGGAAGGTCCGTAGCCAACCCATGAATTGTCGCCCTTATGCTTTTGGTGAAGAAACCATGCAAGTGGAAACAACCTCCAGAAACAAACTAGAAAAACTATTTATTTTATTTATTTGAATTTAAAAATAAATAAAACCAGTAAGCAGCCGTTTCAAAATCTTCCTTGGATTGTGTTACTTAGAAACCATACAAGAACAATCCGCCGATGCCAAACTGGAAGCAACACACAGGATTATGATTCCAAACCATGGTTTCAGACTCCCATTGAGCCACCACGAACTAGACCGCATGCTCCTCCACCTTCAGAGGCTCCAACGCAGTCCATCTAAACTTGGGCGACTTTCGATGACCTCGTGTAACCCATGGACACCGTCAACCCGTAAACCGACCAGTTCTAACACAAATTGACAACAAAGAAGACCAGAACAGTGAGGAAGCAACGGACAACACTCCAACTCCTCACTGAAGCTCCACAAGCAGGCGAAGAGAAGATTACACCCTCTCTTGCGCCTTAAACACAAACCATTACGCTCTTCGAGCTCCAACTAACTACAGATTGCAAGAAATTGAGAGCAAGTGAACCCATAACCATAAGCTAACATCTGACTCTATCTGCTTGAATATCAACCAAACTGCACTAAACAACAACAACAACCCAGCTCCAACTCAAAACTCCACCGACTGTAGCTCACAAGAGAGTTCACCAATCTAGCTCATCAGCTGCTGCTCCAGATGCATGCAACTCTTCCGAAACAGGTTGTGGGTGGTGAAGGAAGGGGAAAGGGGAGACCAGGGGCTCATAATGGACGGCACAAGGCAGAACGGGAAGAATTCATGGGGCTTGCTCGCAGGGCTGTATCTAGCAAGAGCTCCAGACAAGTGCCAGTGACCCACAGTTCCAGACACACACTCTCACTGTCTCACACTCCCTCACACTTTCACACTTACTTACACTTCCACTTACACACACTTACACACACACAGACACACAATGTCATGTGGATTTCAAGGGCATTTACATCCCCACTGTGTTGGCTCATCCCTGAGCCATATTGCTCGCTTTGCCTCCAGCTTTTTGACTCATGCTGCCTCTGAGTCAACCTGGTGCTGAATTTGGTCAATAGTTTGCTGCAATTCATTTCATACATGGATTCTGGGTTTTCATATATATATATATATATATATGTGCATGTATATATGTGTCTCTCTCTCTATATATATATGCAACTTTTGAAAAAGAAAAGAAAAGAGAAAGGTGCCTTCTTTGCACCTAATATGAAGGTTCTGAGAAGAAGAAATTACTTTAAACTAGATCTGACTGGGTCTGACTTTATTTTTTTGTTCTTTTTTTTTTTTTGCTAATTTTTTTGGGGAGACTTTCTGAACTGGAGATGATCACATTGACATTGCATTGAAAATTACTTTTTATTTATTTATTTATTTATTTTTTATAATTGTGGTCTTGTTGCTGTGTGTTACACTTGTGAAAAGTTTTGATTCAACACCATGTTGATTTTCTGATAAAGGGATGCCATTCTAGTGCACCAGTAAATCTTCTTTAGATTCATTTTGTAGATGTCTTTTATATGAATTCATTGTTGATCAAGTTTGTGCTTTATTTGTCATGTATATCACTTTTCAAATGAGTGGTCACATGGAACACACTGACATATCTTGACTTGATAGCACAAGCTCAAAAGTCCTACTTGTTATTGTTATTATTGTGATTTGGATTGACAAGTGTATGCATGAAGCAGTGATTCCATTTATTATTAGCAAGAAGAACAAGAGAAGAACAAAGACCTTTGACTTGTATGGGAAAGATGGGAGCTTTCCTTTGGTATTGCAATACCATTGATACCTACCTATACATTAATCATTGAGGCTTGCAAGTAAGTTTAAATGAACAAGTAATAATAAGATAAAATGAGAGATACAAAAGGCAATAAATTTGTCACTGAAATTAAAAAATAATGCACTAGTACATGTATAAGTTGAAGTTGAAGCTAAATCCTAAAAAAATCCTAACAAATTCTAAAAAATCTCAAAGAAGCTCTACAAAAATATTAAAGAAAATCCTAACAAAATCTTAATAACATCCTAAAAAAATCCTTAAAAAATCATATAAAATTCTTAAAAAATCTTATCAAATCCTATGTAAATTCTAAATTTCATGTAACAACTTCAAAAAGCTATAATTTTTAATTTTATTATTAAATTAGCTTTAATTTTGTATATTATTACATATAATAGTTTTAAATAAGTTCATAGATTTTTTTAAAATCCAATTTATAGATTGAATAAAATAATAGAAGAACTGTCCAAATATTGATCAATCTTCTTTTTCAATTTTGATATTAAATTTTTAGTAGTGTAGAATGGGTAGGAATTTTAGGATTTATAATACGTAGTTTGTGTCACGGACATATACATAGTTACTTATATGATCAGATAGAACTAGATAAAAGAAAATAAAAGCAGGTTAATTCCATAATATCTTAAGAGAAACTTCTTAGAAACTTCATAGACGCTGCTTTAACTTTATAAGTGTCCATAGTAGACTTTTGGATTAGAAACTTGGTCAATAAGTTAGCCATATGTCGCACATGTTGGTAGCTTGAAGACCAAGCTAAATAGTATAATATATGCGAAACTTGGGCTCTACATAAGTTCGGAGCACGTTTTAACTCGACACGGTCTTGTAAATTGGACACTCGCCGAGGTCCATAACGCCGGTGTATCCGGCGATATAGATAGTATAAATATAAGAGTGAAGTCTTCACTACATAACCTTTCGCTTCAATCTAAATTAAGGGTCTCTAGTTTTCTTGTCTTTTGGCATTAGCCATTCCAGTTTCTTTTTAATATATATACTTCTTTATATTTATTTCTTTGAGAGAGGTCTCACTTGTTTATTTGACTTCATCCAGTTATTGTCCTTGACAGATTGACAAGAGTACACATACAATATCAGAGCTTTGTCTTTTCTTGATTAAGAGTAGATTACCCCTTTCTCTTGATAAGACATAAGTATATTAGAAGTTGTGGAGTACCCACTTCTAAATTGATATTGTTTCTAGAATTTTTTTCTTTTGAGTGTGTGTTCCGTATTTCTTGAAGTAAGAGTAGACATCTTCTTTTCTATTATATTATCATGGCAGAGCTTGCGGAAATGAAGAGTGCAATGGCACAATTACAAGAACAAATGAGAGAACTAATGCTTGCAATGCATCAACTCAATTTACCACCACAAGGAGCATCAAGATTAGCAGGAAGTGAAGATGTAGAGATGGTTGGAGCTACGTCAATATCTACACCAAAACCACGCCACGCCACCACGATGGATATTAATCGCTCAAACGTTGTGGAGAACCAAAAAATCACTACCGGTGTTTTGACGGCACAAGATCTAAGTTTCGAGGATTCATCAATCAGGTACAACTGGTGATTGAACTTCAACCTCAGAGTTATCCTACGCAAAGATCTCAAGTTAGGGTTATTGGAACGTTACTTTCGGGTCCTGCCTTATCGTGGTTTTCATCTTTTCTTGAACGACGTGATCCAATATTGGATAATTTGGAGGCATTTTTTGCGGAATTTCAATCGATGTATGGAGAACATGATGCAATTCGTGTTGCAACCAACAAGATTCGCATCCTACGACAAGGCAATCGATCAATGTCATTATATGCTTCACAATTTTGACAACTAGCGACCGACATCAAGTGGGATGATGCTGCACTAATCAGTCAATTTTTCTACGGATTATAATATGAGGTAAAAAAGTTAATGCTCAATTTATCCGATCCTCAGACATTGAGTCAAGCAATTGATTTTGCTGTGAAGTGTGACAATCGACTTTTTAAATTTTGATCCAAGAGTCGTACAAGGGAGCCTCAACATTATTATTCAATGGCAATATCAACATCCTCACAAAACGTACATTCGGAAGTAGAAGACATGCAAATTGATGCGGTACATTTTAAACCTCTTACTGAACAAGAAAAGATTCGTCGTCGTGAAGAAGGATTGTGTTTATATTGTGGAGAACCTAAGCACACTGCTCAACATTGTCCAAAGAAACGTTGCAACTACAAAATGAGGAGTATGGCTATCAAAGAAGACAACATGTCGGAAAACGAATTTGTCCAGCTACAATAGGGACCGTGCAGTTGGAACCCTATACAATTCCCGGTAAAGGTCCTATTCTCTCCTCAGAACCCTCTCCTTGTTTTATGATAGATGTATATTTAGGACCAAAAAATTACAGAGCCTCTGCCTTATTAGATTCAGGAGCCTCAGCATGTTTTCTAGATGAACAATTTCTTAAGAATCGTAAAATATCTTTAGTACAGAAACCTAAACCCATACATGTAGAAGTCATAGATGGTCACCCATTGTCCTCAGGAGATGTCACTCATGAAACCCATCCTATAAAAGTAACAATAGATGGTCATAATAGCTATGTAATCTTTAACATAATTAAAACTCCATCTAATCCAGTTATTCTAGGTTTGTCATGGCTAGAAAAATATAACCCTCAAATAGATTGGAATTCTCGTAGACTTGACTTTTCCCATGATATTATTAAACATCCTACCGATCCAATAAAAAGCTACAAGCCCTCAGATAAGAAAAACCTCAGACTAATAGCCAGAAAAGCTTTTATACACGAGTAAAAAGGACTAACTTTGCTATTTACGCAGAACATCCATTTCGATAATGGAAAGGCTTCTGGCCGCATTCCAAGCCAATACCGACTATCAAGATAAGCTTTTGAAGAAGAATGCCGATTCTTCCAAAGCACGCCTATATCATCGTTCTCGATAGATCTCAAAGAGGATCTCAACCTCCATTTGGACCAATCTATAGTCTATCACAAAATGAGTTGGCAGAACACAAAGAGTACATTGAAGAAAATCTGGCCAAGAACTTCATACGCCATTCCAAATCCCCAGCAGGAGCTCCAATTCTATTTGTGAAGAAAAAAGATGGATCGTTACGAATGTGTGTGGATTAACGAGGGCTTAACAAGATCACTATCAAGAACAAGTATCCACTATCTTTAATCTCTGGACTTCTTGATCAACTGAATCAAGCTAAGATCTATACAAAAATAGATCTACGACGAGCATACAACTTGGTTTGCATTAAAGAAGGAGATGAATGGAAAACTGCATTTTGAACAAGGTATGGACATTTCGAATATAATGTTATGCCTTTTGGACTCACAAATGCACCAACTGCTTTCCAACATCTCATGAACGATGTTTTTCATGAATTCTTAGATGATTTTGTTGTCTGCTACCTAGACAACATTTTAATCTACTCTAAGAACGTAGAAAAGCACGAAACACATGTTCGTCATATCTTACAAAAACTCAGAGAAACAAGATTGTATGCCAAGATGGAAAAGTGTGTATTTCACACTACTCAAGTTGACTTCTTAGGATATATCATCTCGAATGATGGCCTCATGATCGATCCTAAGAAAGTCCAAACAATCATGGATTGGAAGATTCCAAAAACAGTAAGGGATGTACAATGTTTTTTAGGATTTGCCAATTACTATCGAATCTTCATCAAGAACTTCTCTCAAGTTGCAGCCCCACTTACACGTTTGACTCCAGCGACAAGCCGCGGGAGAAGAAGGTATAATTATTTGAAGTTTAAGATAAATTTTTACTGCACTAATTCAGATTGCTGGATTTTTCCAAGGCATCTTTTATGGAAATAGACGATTTGACTTGCTTTTACAAGATGTCACAAACGGAATAGACGACAAACCCATCCAAAGAGCTTTCTATTCCAAGAAATTTTCGACAGCAGAGATCAACTACGAAATCCACGATAAAGAACTTCTCGCAATTATGGACTCTTTTCAAGAATGGCGTCATTATCTAGAAGGCGCTTCTAGTCCAGTCACCGTATATACGGATCACAAGAACCTCGAATATTTCATGTCAGCACGCGTGTTGAATCGTTGTCAGGCTCGTTGGAGCATGTCTCTATCAAGATTCGAATTCATTATTACATATCGGCCAGGAAAACAACAAGGTTTGTCCGATGCACTTTCTAGACGTTCTTATCTTGCACCAAAAGAAGGAGATGCAGCTTTTGATCAACAAAGAATGACTCTCTTGAAGCCGGAGCAATTTTATCTTCGGGCAACGAAATCAACATTAATTGTTGATTCAACTTTTCTCAAGCAAGTCCAGTTAAGTATGTCCTCAGATCCTCTTATTCATGAAATCAAGAATAATTCTTCTAAGTCTTATGATATTTCAAAGTTTGAGCCAAGAAAAATTCCACTTATTTCAAGGGCGCTAGATGTTCTATTAAGGAAGCACGACATGGTTTTTCTTAAGTCATTACATGACTTTCCCAAGAAGACATTTTGTAAGATAATAAGACTCTAGAGTTGATATCTAGAGATTTTTGGTGGCCTCAAATGTGGAAGGGAGTCAAAGATTTTGTAAAAACTTGTGATATTTGTTCAAGATCAAAAACTCCTCGCCATCGACCCTACGGACTTCTTCAGCCATTACCCATTCTAGAACAACCAAGGTCTTCTGTGTCTATGGATTTTATCACGGATCTTCGAAACTTAGGTTCTTATGACTCTATATTCGTGATAGTAGATCGTTTCACTAAGATGGCATATTTTATACCATGTAGAAAATCTATCACAGGCAAAGAAACAGCTAAACTTTTCCTTGACAATATCTACCGCTATCATGGATTACCCAAGGATATTATATTGGATAGGGGAACTCAGTTTGTATCGAGATTTTGGAGAATGCTTTTTAAGATTCTAAAGGTGGATATAAAGCCTTCCATCCTCAAACCGACGGACAAACGGAGTTCGTAAATCAAGCCTCGAACAAGATTTGAGATGTACCATCAACTACCAACAAGATGATCGAGCCAATTGAGCATCAGCTTCATAAGGCGCTATAATAATATCGACATTCTTCATTACAACAAAACACCTTCTTCGCTTTCAATTATGGTCACCATCCACGACTTGACACTTCGACACATCCGAAGTCGTATAACTCATGCATGAAGACTTGCAGAATCATTCACGTAATCCATATACAAATAAAATGAAGGCACAATTAAAGGAAGCTCAAGAACGACAAAAGATAAACGCTGATGCGTATCGAAAGAAACAACCACAACTCAACATAGGCGACAAGGTATGGCTACTTCATCGCAATATCAAGACTACGCGACCTTGTGACAAGTTGGACTATCGTAAGCTTAGACCTTTTCGTATTTCTGAACAAATTAATCCAGTTGCATATTGATTACGCCTACCAAAGTCTATGAAGATCCACCCTGTATTCCACGTATCTCTTCTTAAACCATATAAGATAGTGAACATACCAAGAAGAAGACAAGTGCCACCTCCTCCTATAGAAGTGAACAATAATGACGAATTTGAAGTAGAAGAAGTCTTAGATTCATGGCAGCGCCGAAATAGGTTGGAATATCTTGTTCACTGGCACGGATACAATATTAGTGAGCGCACATGGGAACCAGCAAAAAATCTGGCAAATGCAGCGAGGAAGGTGGAGACCTTTCATCAACAACATCCATCAAAACCAAGATGAAGACTTTCCCTATAAAAGAAACAAGATGTAGGCAAGATAATATTCAACTTTCTATCCTTGTTTGTAGCTTCTTTGTATTTTGTGACACTAAGGAGATGGAGAATCAACAGCCAGCGGATTTGACTCAAGAGCCTTCATTTGCTGACCTACCAGACGAGACATTGTGACTGTCACAACCCTCAAGACGATGCAACCGAGATGAAGATCTTCAAGAATGACATGTTCTTCCTCGAATAGATGGCGAGATACAACGTGTTTGGTATCACGACCTTGGAAGAGATTCTCGATATTTGGTGATTTTATTGGAGATAGGAACAACTCCTGACGGTGTTCCAGATGTGACATTTGAAGGAAGTTATGAAGGTCACAACAATGATCAAATAACAGGGTGGTCTTCTCGCCCTGGAATGGGACACTATCGATGGCTGAGAGGACCCATCAATTACCTTCGAAGAGAACAAAGATCAAAATATGTGGCAAATACTATTCGTCGCATCTTAAACTTTTTACACATGTAATCACTGCTCCTCGTGGAACTCGTCCTTTAAAGGGGGGGTAATGTCACGGACATATACATAATTACTTATATGATCAGATAGAATTAGATAAAAGAAGATAAAAGCAGGTTAATTCCATAATATCTTTAGAGAAACTTCCTAGAAACTTCATAGACGCTGCTTTGACTTTATAAGTGTCTATAGTAGATTTTTGGATTAGAAACTTGGTCAATAAATTAGCCACATGTCGCACATGTTGGTAGCTTGAAGACCAAGCTAAATATGTGGCGAACATATAGGAAACTTGCCCTACAAGTTCGATACGTGTCTTGCAACTTTGACACGTGTCTTATAAATTGGACACGTGTTGGAGGTCCTATAGAACGTCGCCACTTAGCCCTTAGGTAGATAGTATAAATAGAGACAAGAGTGAAGTCTTCTTCACTCTTGTCAACTCCTTTCTTGTTTCCAATCTAGTTCAAGGGTCTCTAGTTTTCTTGTCTTTTGGCATTAGCCATTCCAGTTTCTTTTTAATATATACACTTCTTTATATTTATTTCTTTGAGAGAGGTCTCACTTGTTTATTTGACTTCATCCAATTATTGTCCTTGATAGTTTGTAGGATTAAGAATAGGCAGGAAGTTGATGAATGGCTAGTTTAGAAGGCAAGATGGATGAGGATATTAGAAAAAGTAATTATCATCGGTTGTATAGCAGTTAACATAGACAGGGCAAGTATAAATTGATTTGGTATGAGGGAGTCGAGGCCAGACAATGATAGTCCTAAGCCGGGGTAAGCTTGGTGCTACCTCTTTCTTTTTGTTACGCTGTAGTAGAAGATCCGGATTCTATTTCGAAGGGTTGTAACATGTCAATGATGAAGTACAGTAATAAAACGGAAATTTTGGGCGATGGATGAAAGAAGAAATTATACCGTTCACGCTGCGAGCTTGCGAGAATCGAGGTCGTCGCAGACCGCATCCAATGAAGTTTGGATTGTAGATGAGAAAGGTCATGTCGTATTAATCCCGCGAGAGCTTGAGCAGTAGCTGAGAATATCGAAAGAACGTATTTGCTTTTGGAGACGTTAAGGAGAATTATTTTCAGCGACGATGTAGAAGTGTACGCATTTATAGAAATGGTGCAACATTACCAATTGTCATATGGTTTCGAAGAAGATAATAAGATTACGAGAGAAACGTGAGAATTGCTCATGTTTTATCTTTAGTTGGCGGGCGTCGTACGTCAGGAAGTCTGCTTTGAGTATCGCCCGCACTCCGAAGATAAAAAAGAAATATGCAACAAAACTAATCCTAACCTCTCTAATCAATTTCTAAATAATCTTTAATCAAACTTTAATTGAAACCTTAAAATAAACCCTAACTAAATCCTAGTCAATCCTAGTCAAATCCTAAAACAAACCCTAATTAAACCCTAGTCGAATCTTAACCAAACCCTAAGAAAATCCTAAGGTAGTTTTAGAATCTCAATAACTATCAAATTAATCATTGATCTTGATTGAAATTTTTCAAACACCTTACTAATTAAGTTGAAAACAAGCACATTAAGTTTGAAGAAGATCTAACTTCACAAAAAGAAGAAAAACCCATAAATTTGCATAGGTGACGGCCGGCCTCCTTCTCCAATCTTAATGCTAATATTCCAGTACTTAAATCTCCCTTTCACACCGTTCAATTGCTCTCAAATTTTGTATGTGCATAGGAAAACAAGTCTACTATCCACACATACAAATTTCACTCCAATCCAACTAGCAAATTGCTCAAGATCTCAAAAACCCCAACTGACCTTTAAAGCTTAATTCCCGAGACCTTGACCTACTTAAACCTCAATTACATACAATTAAATCGTTAGATTGAGCTCAAATTTATAGCACACATTAACAACAATAATACTCAAAAATCCACAAAAATTTAGTCGTAGATCGTCTATAAAACTTTTGTAGTTGCCCAAATCATAAACCCTCTTTTATTTCACAAAAACCAAAGTCGCCCAAAATAACCTTGACTTTGCAAAGCTCTTACAAAGTCATTTCTAATCCAAATCACTCCCAACCAAATCCTATGCAAAACCTCTTAAGTCTTCTTTCTAACCCCATCTTTTGATCTGCCAAAAGTCTCTTGATTTGCCCTAGGCAGCCGTTTTAGTAGCCAAAGGTCTGATTTTGACCCTGTCCTACAAACGGCCAACCCTTGGGTATCCATCTAACCTATCCTAGGGATTTTATAGCCCGACCCTACCCTCAACTTAATCCTAATGTCAATCATGCTAGTGATTTATTCTTTTTTATAATATATTTATTATTTTATGGCCTTTCTAAGACAATAAAAGAATTACTACAACCTAGAAGGTAAAATTGCTAACTAATTCTTATCTATTAGCTATTAAGTGAAGAAAATAAACTAAGAGACTCTTATAAAAACCTTATTAAAATATGTTGAATTTTTGTTGAACTAAGATAATAGAGTATTAATTGAAAAATCATTTTTAGTCATAATTTCACCATATAATCCTGTCACAACATGACAGCGGAATAGCAGAACCAGTAGAATAGACGATAGTATTTTAGAAAAAAACGTGTACGTGTGCATTGGACTCTAATGTTCAGTAGGTAGTTAATTGTGTGACCCTAACAGTTAACTCAATGTAGATAGTCTTTCTCTGTGTTTGAATCTCCCTTTATAGATTAACTCTAGGCAGTTTTGGTAGAGTAAGTGAGATAAACGAGAGCAATATTTTGGCGCCGCTGCCGGAGATTGACAATAGTATTGAGTGTTAGGAATTAACTACCGAATGAGTAGTTAAATTAGTGATAGAAAGCAATGTCTATTATAGATGATAAAAGATTATGGTTAATAAGAATGAGAATATTGCTCTGAGAAAAATACGTCAGTCGAAAAGAAGACAATAGAGAGCACAAGTAAGAAATTTGTTGCGGGATGAGCAAGAACGGAAGCTAAAAAGGAAGCGTCGACAGAGTTGGATTAAACCATGGTTGCATGTCTGTTGGCACATCCGAGCATACTAAGAACATGAAAGATTTTTAATATTCCAGACATATATACCGTTAAAGAAATTGCCAAAAGTACTCGCGGATAACTTCGCGAGTAGCCCAGTGTATCTCTTGAGTCCATTAACGGAAAGAGAATGGAGCATAGAAGAATTGGATACTCCATTGGATACTTTTTCAATAGTGGATATAGTCAATTCTAGCAAGGCTAGTTCTTCAGTAGGGAATGTATTGCTTGCTAGTAAGAGCCAATTCAATGTATTCCAAAATCCGTTGTTTTCACCTCAACTTCAACCAATAAAATTATTTGCAGATAATAATACCAAATTGCGGAGGTCTAGAAGTCTGGAAAAGACAATTGAGGGAAGCAGCATATATTTTAATAAGGAAGTAAATAGAACATTGTCACCTTCAATAGCGGCGGGGGGTCCAGTATTACCAATTGCGGTACAAATGGGTGGGGTGGATGATTGCACAACTAGCGTAGCCCTATTATCTACTTTTAGGGGTCTGCCAGGAACCGATCCAGATCAACACTTGTCTCAATTCCTGACCGCATGTGTAGCCAACAATGATAGAAATGAAGATATTTGATTAAAATGGCTGCCAGCGACCTTGAAAGACACGGCATTTGAATGGTATAATCGCCAACCCGTGGGACAATTTTTTAATTAAGAAGCATTAAAAAATATATTTTTGACTCATTTTCGACCAATAGGATTTGAAGAATATCTTAGAGAAAGAGTAATGAACAGCAAAATGGTACCGAGAGAAGCGGTGCAGTCATATTATGGCCGAGTAGCAGATATCCTTCGTAAATGGCCGAATAACCAAATGTCAGACTCGTTTGTTATGTCCATATTGGTTAACGGACTATATCCACTAGAATTGAAGATGTTTGTAAAGGAGGCTCAACCTACGACTGTGGCTGCCTCACTTAACCGAGCTAAAGTATGGGTAGAATGTCATTATGACCAATTCCTAACCATAGGAGCCACAATGATTCCATTTCAAAGAGGGTATCAAATACCAACCTGGAATGAAACAATGAACAATTACCCAAGGATAATTGACTACGGCGCAAATCTTAGTGTCAATCCGCAAGGGATAGTGAATGTTGTTCCACTACAGGCTGTACCACCAACAACTGCAGTTCCGTATTTTCCATACTCCCCATATCAAAAACCAATATCTATAAAGGAATTATCTAATGAACTAGTATCAAAGGATCCAAATGAGACTTCGTTATCAACTTTGATAAAGAAGATGGACGAATTGGCTGTTAATCTGGCAAAGGATAAGAAAAAGAGGCATAAACTAACTAATATGCACCCTAATATTTGATGCAGTAATTGTAAGAGGAAGGCCATTTAGTAACGCAGTGCCCTTCACCACCCTAAATGATTGTGCAATATATATTTTGTGGAGGTAAGCATGTAACTACCAATTGTTGGAATTTAAAAAAGCAACAACAGTTAGGAAATCAGACCATGATTCAACCGACTTTGTAAGATGTTAATCAAGTTCAGATAGAAAATAGGTTTGGTTGGAACGGGAATCGTTCTATAAAACAAAATAGAAATTTCTATAACTTTCAAAATTTTGAGTATAATCAAGAAGGTGATCCCAATTCTCAAGATTTTGTGCAAAATCAGCAAGAATAATCCCAATATCCACCTATTCAGAATCCAATTTCAGATCCTATAATACTAATTGGTCGGTCGAGATCCTTTACCCATCAAACCTAGAATAAGCCTAGCCGATATATACCAATCAAGACATCCCATATTCCAGATGGAAGAGGAAGAAGACCACTTTGATGCTATCGATGCAGGCAGCTAGGACACTATGCTAGTGAATATCCCAATCCTAGAGCCAATGATGATTATGCTCCAATATGTGGAAATTGAAAGCAATCTGGATATACTTACCAACAGTGCAATGCTCCGTTTAATATTAATAACCGAGATCAATGTATCCAATTGCAAAGTAAGATGAAGGACAACAATCGAGTTCTACAAGATTCTCCAGTAAAGTGGGTGGAATGCATCCATGCAGTACTTACTTGGGCCCAACAAAAAAAAAAAGATCCAAATTACAATTGGAAGTATCAGTTGCGGACCAATGTAATCCATTGAATGGTACTCCAAATCTAACACCAGTATCGAAGGTATTACCAATGAATGGATCCAATTCGTCTATGCAAGTTGAGGATGTCTTTAGCTCCAAGATATTGGTTCAACCAAAACCAGTACTAATATCTTCAAAGTTTCAGGAGCCACTTTACCCTTTAAAAGATCCTCTCATGGATAAGAATTACAACAAAGTCCATTTAGCAGTTCTAGTTCTAAATTCCGTAAGAAAATTATCTCAAGGAGTCAAATTAAAATCCATGAAAAAAAAAAGGGCCTTCGGAATCATTGCTAATATGAAACCATATGATATTATGAAAGATTTGGATGAAATTAAACCTTCTATTACAATGAAGCAATTATTAGCAGTTGCACCAAAATATCGTTCTACATTGAATTCTTTGTTAATACGACATAGAGTTCATAATAAAGAAATTCATGAGGTTAGTTTGAATCCCGATCCGGTGTCGTGTTGCAGCACATTTATATAGTGAAAGGTATAGATAAGAGCAATTTATATTTAATACTTGATTATTTTAGTTCAATAGGAACTTAAGATACTTAAGAAAAGGGTTATAGAAGCCTCTTAGATTATTTTCTTGTTTTAATAGCTAATAGATAAAAGTTAGTTGTTAAAGTTTTCTTCTAGGTTATACAAACTCTTTTATTGATTTTAAAAAGCCATAAGTTAATTAGAATAGGATAGAAAAGGAAAATAGTTATTATGGTTGATATTAAGATTAAGTTGAGAATAGGATTTAACTTAAAAATCCTTAAATTTAGTTGAATTGATACCCAAGGAAAGACCAGATATGAGATAGGGTCAAAATCCGACCTCTACAGACAAAAATGACCGCCGAAGGCAAGGGAAGAAAACATTCAAAGATCGGCGATTAGGGTTGGATAGCTAGCTTGAAAGAAGTTCTAGGAGCATTTAGCTTGCAACCATAAGATTTTAGAGGACTTAGAAATTGCTATTCAAAGTCAAGGTTTGTATTGATGATTTGGGTTTTTATATAAGACAATGATGGCTTGCATTGTTGAGTGATTCGTAAAATCTGTAAAGCATCTATGGTTCAAAATTTGATATTGTCTAGATTGTTAGGTGTGCTATGTGCATACGAAGTTTTGTGCTAATCTAACAATGCAATCAAGAGATATTTGAGTTTTGATACAAAGGATTGTCGGAAGTTGGCAGTTTAGGGTTGGATAGGGTTTATGTGATAACTAATGATTCACTGATTGGATCAATGTAATTTTTGGTATACTGATAGAAGACTTGTAGGTTGAGCTACACACCAAGTTTGAGCTGAAGTTAACGGTGAAAGAAGGAGAAATCACCACTAGAATTTCTACATCAATCTTCAAGTTGGCAGCCAAGCGTCATCAGTGTGCTTATTGGGCGTTTTCTTGCAATCTGTAAGTTGGATTGGACTAAGTTTTTCTAAGCATGTAGAAGGCTTATACTAGCATGTTTGTGCAAAATTGCACACTAAGTGGACGGTTTGATGAAAAATTATAGCTTGTTGAAGCTCACTGATAAGAGTTAGGACTTATAAACAAAAATAAAAATTGCTTATTTATAAAGGAAATAAGGTAATTGGGGTATAGTAAGATTAATTTTACTAAGAGGAGTGTTTTTAAACACTTTTGAATTAAAGCTTGAGTTATATTCCTTATATATGGGTGAAACATATTAGGATTTCTTGAATATTTGCAAACAGTACTTTACCTTCTACAGCCAAGTGCCCGGTGCATTCCCAACCGAGACAACACATAATACGACACTGGGAGCACTAACTATTGATGTATCAATTGATGGTGTTCTAATTCTTGGAGTTCAAGTAGATGGTGGCTCTAGTGTGAACTTAATGAACGCCGATACAATGGAGGAGTTGGATTTAAATTAATTAATACCCACGACATTGGTATTGAGAATGGCAGATCATAGTAGGATTAAAACCAATGGGTATCTTATGCAATATTCATACTATAATCGCAAAAGTTACATATGAAATTAATTATATTATTTTTTGATCACAGAGTTCTACTTTATCATATCCAATATTATTGGGTCCGCCGTGGCTATATCAAGCCAAAGCTAGGAACGATTAGGGCCGTGGAACGTTAACTATTGGGGAGGGTAATGACAAGATTTTTTTACAAATGTATTGAGTTCAATATCATGGGGAGTCTCAAATTATGGGCACAGAAGCAACATCTGAAGATGAGGGCCAATTTGAAGCAGAGTATAACAAAGTTAATAATGCAATGCAAGTTAATAAGGACCCCATTCATATGTGGAAACAAGGAGTGTTACACCAGTATGGAGGACCAGGGGAATATTTTTTGTATAAGGAGAATGTAGAGAATTTTGACAATGTCATCGCGGATTGGATGAATAATTGCGCAATAAATGAAGTCGATACATTGGAACTAAAATTGGGTAAGTCTGATTTGCCGGACCATATGACGGATTTAGAGTAGAAGGGGCAAATCAAAGTGGAGGTTAATGAGGAACTGGTGTGCCAATCCATTAACTTGGGTTCCAATGAAATACTCTAGATTATCAAAGTATACACCGGTAGTACGGATACAGAGCTGAGAAATTGGAAAGAATTCTTTCTAAGTCATAAATCTGCTTTTTCTTGGTCATATGCGGATTTAAAAGATATCCTTGCCGAAGTTTGTGAGCATCGAATTACCTTAGAGGAAGATGCTATACTAGTTCGTCAAAGACAACACCGTTTTAATCCAAAATATTCTCTCATGGTCAAGGAGGAAGTAGATAAATTTTTAGACGTGGGCTTCATATATCTAGTCCCGTATAATGAATGGATTTCACCAATTGTGATAGTGTCGAAGAAAAATGGAAAAATCCGTATATGTCAAGACTTTTGTAAATTAAACGCGGCTACCAAGAAGGATTATTTTCCTTTACCTTTTACAAATGGTATACTGGATGCAGTAGCTGGGCATGAATGTTATTCCTTTTTGGACGGATTTTTGGGTTATAATCAAATAAAAATTGCAGAAGAGGACCAGTTGAAGACTACTTTTATTACAGATTGGGGCACATTTGCTTATAAAGTGATGCCATTTGGATTATGTAACGCCCCGGCTACATTTCAAAGGATAATGATGCAAGCATTTCAGGACTATTTACAATTGTCGATGGAGATGTTTTAAGATGATTTTTGCACATTCAGTACAACAGCAACTCATTTGGAATGTCTTGATAATTATTTGGATCAATGTGATAAATATGGGATATCTTTGAATTTTGAGAAATGTCAATTTGGCATACCATTGGCGAAGCTTTTAGGACACATCGTATTTGCGACTGATATCGCTTCTGACCCAGATAAAGTTACTCTTATATTGGCTTTATCAAAGCAAAAAACAGTATCTGGTGTTTGGGGTTTCGTAGGCCATGTCAGCTATTATAGGCAATTCATTCATTTATTTGCAAAAATATGTCAACCATAGTCATGTTGTGCTTTGGCTATTATGTAAAAAAATTATACATGTATATTTAATGTACAATTTACTACTTAGCTAAATGAAAGTCATATGAGTAGATTTTATTGATTATAGGATGTGATTAGGTTGCTAGTTTAAAAAGGATCTATTAAAAGGATTATTATTAAGATTTATACAATCTTATTTTCTTTTTAGTAGTGACTTTTAAAATTAATTTTATATTGATAGTAACTTGTATATATCTTAAGTCACCTATGTTAGACATTGGTGATCCTTAAGATCTTATTTACTTCTTTTATTTGGTGCTTAAAGCACCAAGTATGTAAATCATATAAGAAGAAGGATTAGAAAAGGGTTTTTAGTATAAAAAGGTAGTTTGGCCATCCATGTAGATGAATAGAGGTGGATGATAGAAATCTCTATTTTAATTGGCCAAAAATCATGCCCAATGGGCTTCAAGGAGGCTGCCCGAGGGTTTATTAGGAATTAGGGTTTTTTTTTCGAAGGGAGTCGAACATCAAAGGCCAAGATCATAAGGTTTAGGTTTTTGGATCTGGTTTAGATACAAATTTTGTGTGATTTGCACTTTTTATGAAGACGTAATAGGCGCTCAAAGTTAAGGTGTTGATTTTGGACCTATTATCACTCTTTTGAGTATAACTCGTGCATACAGAAAGCAATTGAAGATTAGCGACTAGAGTTGGAGAGAGCACTTTTACGGCTACACTTTTTATGTATGGCTTGATAAAATCCATGCTAAAATGAAGGAGATATTGGGAGTTGAAGTCAATGCTTACAAACTTAAGGGCAGTAAGTGACCCACTTATATAGTGGTTACATTTTGAGCTATAACTTAGGCAATTTCATAGATTTTTGGCTCAAAATTTTCAAGAGTGTATATGTTTATGTTACAAGACTATGTGCAAAAATTTTGTAGCATTAGGATTTTGGATTTGTGAGATATAAGGAAAATAGTGCTCGGGTGTCTCTGAGCTAGGGTTTTAAGTACCTGCTAGGGATTTTAAGATATCAGACGATTGAAAACAAATTTATAGTTGATTTTTTCTTATGGTGAAACTTAAGAAAATCATCTATATTTTAAATTAAATTTTATAGAAATTGAATGGTTTGATCAAGAGTTATTGGATTCTAAATTTCAGCAAGAAATAAGTCCTTCTGGGTGAATAAAGTTTTGAAGGGTTTTTGTGGAAATTTGAACCCTTTTTGTACAAACCTACTTGAATACAAGAGGATTATATATACATAACTTCTCTTTTGTGAGATTTTTGTATTATTTTTTTTTTTTATTGAAGACAAATGATCTGTTGGATTTTGCCATCAAATTTCAAATAAACTCTCCATAGCCAGAGACCCAGTGTATTCCCAGATAGAAGGCCACGTAATACGACATATTGGTGAATTCGACATGAAAAATCTGGGGTGGGGAGTTTTGAAGAAATATTTTGGCCTTTATTATGGCAGGGAAACAAGAAGATAGTAGTGGAAATTGCAGTGGAGCATCACCAATGCAGCTTGATCCTGCTACAATTCAAATGTTTCAAGCAGTTGCTCTTTATATGCAGCAACAACAAGCAGTAGAGTATAAGGAGGCTATAGCTACCAAAGCCTTATAGTCTATTGTTGGCATATTATATCAGTTTGATGGAAAAATATTTTCAAATATTTGAAGTATTATTTGCGGGAGATGGAGCTTAATAAAATACCGAAGAAGGAGATGATCCTAATATTTGAGCTAGCAGTTGTACCTAAACTCCGTGAGCACATTAAGAGGATTATTCAAACTCATGGAGCAAAATAGAAAGATTTTATCCTTCAGCTAAGAGAAGAATATTCTTTAGAAGATGTTGAAAGGGTGACAAAAAAATCACTTATGGAATGGGTTAATAAATCCAACAAGGAGTTGGTAGCAACAGAGTTATTTTGAGAATTTGAAAGGCAATTTTTTCAACTATCTCGAGTGGAAAAGCTTATACTTGAAAATGACAAGGTAGAGCTATTTCTCGAATCGGCCGATAGTGAGCTACAGAGAGGTGTGGAGTTATTGTTAGAGGATAACACAGAAGATAATGGATTTACTATTGACTGGAAGAAGGTCTCGGAAGTAGTGGGTATACTTGCTAAAAAAGAGTACCGAAGAGGTAAAGTAGTGGAAAGACAAGAAACTAGGCCTCCTCCAATTATAATATGTCATAGGCAAGTATCAAAACCTACTATACCAATAAGTACTATTCCAATTCCTATGTCCACAGTTGTACCACAAAAAGATGCAATTGAGGAGTTAGTGAAAGGAATGAAAGACTTACAAATCAAATTAGAAAAGCTAGAAAAAAAAAAAGAGGAATATCTGAGATCGAATCTACATCAAAGCAAGGATATATACAGCGATATATTTGGTGCAATAGTATGGAGTATCCTCGTAAGGAATGTAGAGATTTTACTGATATTTTGCAATAAGAAGTAATTATATGGAAAGATGGAAAGATTGCACTGCGTGACATAGGTGAGTTCCTCAAAACCAACTTTGGAAAAGGAGGGATGAAAAAGGTTTTAGAGGATTATTTATCTCAACATACTATGGCATCAAGAAAAGCTACCACTTATAGCATCGAGGTTATAAGAGAGAAGAAGGATGTTTTCAACAAACATGTAGATACGGGGGATTTATGGAATCATGCTATCACTAGCATGAATAAGAAAAAAATATCAAGGCAAGAGTTATTCAATGCAGCCACAATAATCGGGAATGCTACAAGATGGGATGATTCTGTTGATACTATGTCTGTACATGCTTATATGGCAAAATTCCACCATGAAGCTTTAATGGATGTGAAAAGGAGAAGAAATATAACAGAAGAAAATCTTCAGGAACCAGATAACAAAAGGAGATTTCAAAAGGATACAAAAATAATACAGAATAAGGAAGTACCTATATTACAAGGTAATAGACCATCCAAGGTTGAACCATCAACATCACACTCTAGAGATGCATCACTACGAAAAAAAAAATGGAAAGAAGGGATGGAAGCCAATAAAAATAAAGAAAAGGATAAGCTTGTTGCCTATAAGCTGCAATTGGATATAGAGGCAACTACAGATTTAAAAGGGGTGTTGGAAGAAAGGATGTTGAATGCCACAATTGAATTCACTTTACGTGAAATTTTAGGCATTATAAAAAAAGATTTTTATGATGTCATTATTGACACCATTAAACGGAAAAGACAATTGATAGGAGAATCAGCAATGTCTAATACTTTACATACAACATTAATAGAAGAAGAAGAGCTGGAATTGGCTGAATGTTGTATCAATCAAAAAGATCAATTTTCCTTGGATGAAGATAAGATTGATGACAAAGGTCCTAGTCATTACTCTAAGAAGCATTGAGCTAGAACCATTACAGAAACTTTGGTGAAGGTGGGAGACTTGATAGATCTAGTAGTTGCTCTTATTGACCATGGATCTGAAATCAATATTATGTCTAAAGACATTTATAAATATGGGAGGTGGCCCATTGACACTGAACATGGTTGGATGATCCGAGCAGTAAATAATATGCGTGGAGATCTTTATGGTGCTTGTCCAAATATAAAGATAAAAATTGGAGATGTATCTACTGAACAAAACTTCTTATCCAATAATTCTTGGACAACCGTATATTATTGCTGTAAGGATGGAAATTAAGGTATTAAATGATGGATCTGCATGTACTTGCATTAGAAGCCAAGATGGTAAGCAAGCATTGCAATTTTTAATAATACCTGCTAATCATGAGCGCAATAGGGATTATCTACAAAGTGGCTTGTTACCAAGAATTGATGAAGAGTTTAAGAATTTTTGCAGGGTACCACTATAGAGTAAGGATGTGATGGTACATTAGAGAAGATACTCTTGCAAGGAGAAGAAAGTACCTTTTGTACAGGAGTTGTAGAAATTTTTAAAGGTAGATTTGCTATACATACACAAATTAATGACCTACAAAAACAAGAGAAAAGGATTGTGAGAAAAACAAAAAAAGACCTAAAAAGAGTGGGTGTGCTTGATAAAGATGACAAGATAATAGGTATATATATATGGAAACATGTTTAGAGGATATATTGGAAGAACTTATAAAGGTTGAAGTAACAGATGAAGATCGGGTGGTGCAAGTATATTCAAGAGAGCTCTACTCAATTATACAAGCGTTTCAAGGTTGTGAAGTCAAGGTTGAAACTAGGTATAAAACTATATAAAGAAAAATAAAACCTGTAGCTACACCATTGCCTAGTGATTCAAACCACCAAGTTTAAGAGGCTTCAAAGGAAAGGGATTTACGAAATCTGGATCAAATTGGCCATAAGTTTACAGAAAGTACGTTCAACGAGTTGAAAGTAGGATCTGCGGATTTTCTTTTACCTACCGAAAAAATATAATTCAGAAAAATGTTGAGGAAGCATGGAAAAGCTTTTGCTTTTGAACCCTCAGAAATTGGATGTGTGGATCCAAGTATTGTGGCACCAATGGTTATATTTACAGTTCCACATGCTCCATGGGATCTAAGGCCAATTTCAGCACCTAAAGTGCATCTATCCAAACTTATAGAGCTATTAAAAGAAAAGATATGGATGAAAATCTTAGAACCATCATTTGCACCATATTCTAGTCGTTGGTTTATAGTACCAAAGAAAAATAGAACTCTACGGTTTATTCAAGATATACAACGAGTGAATCAAGTGACCATTAGAAATATAGGAGTGAGACCAATTGGTGGAGAATTTGCTGAAGCATTTGCTGATAGAGCTATTTATTCTATTGGAGATCTTTATTCTGGGTACGACCAGTTTCAACTTGTGGAAAGAAGCAGGGATATCACTACTATGAGGACACCTTCAGGGCTGGTGAAAATGTGTACATTACCACAAGGAGCAACAAACTCAGTTGTTCATATGATGGATGGGATGAATAAGGTACTCCGTGATTTTATTCCAAAAAAGACTATGCTTTTCTTGGATGATATTCCAATAAAAGGATGTATAGAAGAAGGAAAAGAAGAAATAATGGATCAGAGGGGGTGTCGTAAATTTGTATCTAGTCATATTTTGGATTGTGATAAGATTTTATCACGGCTTGAAGAAGTCCACTTGACCTTATCAGGAGCTAAATCAATCTTTGGCGTTTGAGAGGTTGTTATTGTGGGGCATTTATGTAGATGGTTTGGTCGTAAATCAATTCTACTAAAAGTATCCAATTGGAGCATCAGTGATAGTGGAAACAAATTGTTTACCACTATTGGGAATGATCACCAATTATAATACCCTTGATATTGCTATGCTGAGATGGATTGCATATATTAAGTCTTTAAATCTTGAATTCAAGCACATAGCAGATAAAAATAATCCAGTGGTGGATATGCTATCTCGGGCTAGGTATGAACAAGAAGAAGATTTAATTGATGATATTGAAGATGTAGGTATTACCTTCTATTCTTGAATATAACAAGGAGAGAAGGAGTATACAAAGCTGTTTATGGAAGAACTATATGAAAGAGAATGGTTAGATATTGGATACTATTTGAGCACGCTATCAAGGCAACGAAGATCGAATGATATTTATTTTAAGCAAATTAGCAGAAAGCCTACAACTGCCTTTAATAAGATGGATACTTATGGAAGCAATGTAAAAGAGATAGTGGTATACCACAAAGAATAATTTGCAAGAAAGAAATGCAAGAGCAATTGATTCAAGAATTCCATGATAGCTTGTGGGCTGGTCATAGAGATATTTATGCTATCTTTAACAAGCTTAAAGAAAAATATTGGTGGCGTAATATGTATAGAGATGTAGTAAAGTTTGTGGAATCATGTCAAACTTACCAATTGTATTCAGAGATTCGACATAGAGACGGATTGCATCCTACATATTCTCTAGTAATATATTATAAATGGATGGTGGATTTAGTTACTATGCCTATGGGATTATGGCAAATGCGATACTTGGTTTTGGCACGAGAAGATTTATCTAACGAGGTGGAGGGAAGAGCTCTACGAACAAAATCCAGTGAAGGAGTTTGTAGATTTTTATTAGAGGATGTGATTTGTAGATACAGATGTATTGGAAAGATTACAACTGATCGTGGAGAATTAGATACATATGAGGCAAGAAATTTTTTTCAAAGATGTGGGATCAAGCTTGCACTTACAACAGCATATAATCCAGAGGGTAATGCCAAAAGTGAGCGAGGTCATCCTCCGATAGTAAAAGCCATTGTTAAAGCATGTAAAAGAAGGGCAAAAGAATGGCCAAGATTATTACCATTTGCTCTATAGGCTGATCGTACTACTGATAATTCAATAACCGGATATATGCCTACAGAATTGATACAAGAACAAAAGCCTATTATGTCGATTGAAGAGCAAATATATACTTGGAGTGTATTACCTTGGTAAGACAATATGTCTAGAGAAGAACGTCTTGCACTTTTAATCCGTCAATTGGAGAAAAGACCTGAAGATATAGAAAAAGCAGTTGTTAAACTAAGGGAGGCACGAATCAAAAATAAAGATAGATTTGACAAGCGACATCAGATTAAGGCCAAAAGAAATTCAAGAAGGTGATTGGGTTTTGGTGTATGATAGTAGCTTGGATAAACAGCATAGTACTCTTAGAAAATTTTCTAAACATTGATTTGGACCTTATGTGGTTGTAAATGTTTTGAATAATGCCACATATGTATTAAGGGAGCTAGATGGAATACACCTTAAAGTTCCAATTGCAGGAAAATACATAAAACTCTTCAAACAACGGGGTCAAGACATAACACATGAAGATATGAGAGAAGAAATTGACTTCTTTACAGATGAAGAAGAAGAACAAGATTTTGAAGAAGATATTGCTGGAGCAATAATATGACGCCAACCACAACTTCAACTCTTATTGGTGCATATCGAAGGATGCACAAGTTTGGAGGAGGTGGATGTCGTGTTGAGATTTGGCTACTATGTAAAAAAATTGTACATGTATATTTAATATACAATTTACTACTTAGCTAAATGAAAGTCATATCAGTGGATTTTATTGGTTATAGGATGTGATTAGGTTGCTAGTTTAGAAAAGATCTATTAAAAGGATTATTATTAAGATTTATACAATCTTATTTTCTTTTTAGTAGTGACTTTTGAAGTTAATTTTATATTGATAGTAACTTGTATATATCTTAAGTCACCTATGTTAGACATTGGTGATCCTTAAGATCTTATTTACTTCTTTTATTTGGTGCTTAAAGCACCAAGTATGTAAATCATATAAGAAGAAGGATTAGAAAAGGGTTTTTAGTATAAAAAGCGTAGTTTGGCCATCCATGTAGATGAATAGAGGTGGATGATAGAAATCTCTATTTTAATTGGCCAAAAATCATGCCCAATGGGCTTCAAGGAGGCTGCCCGAGGGTTTATTAGGAATTAGGGTTTTTTTTTCGAAGGGAGTCGAACATCAAAGGCCAAGATCATAAGGTTTAGGTTTTTGGATCTGGTTTAGATACAAATTTTGTGTGATTTGCACTTTTTATGAAGACGTAATAGGCGCTCAAAGTTAAGGTGTTGATTTTGGACCTATTATCACTCTTTTGAGTATAACTCGTGCATACAGAAAGCAATTGAAGATTAGCGACTAGAGTTGGAGAGAGCACTTTTACGGCTACACTTTTTATGTATGGCTTGATAAAATCCATGCTAAAATGAAGGAGATATTGGGAGTTGAAGTCAATGCTTACAAACTTAAGGGCAGTAAGTGACCCACTTATATAGTGGTTACATTTTGAGCTATAACTTAGGCAATTTCATAGATTTTTGGCTCAAAATTTTCAAGAGTGTATATGTTTATGTTACAAGACTATGTGCAAAAATTTTGTAGCATTAGGATTTTGGATTTGTGAGATATAAGGAAAATAGTGCTCGGGTGTCTCTGAGCTAGGGTTTTAAGTACCTGCTAGGGATTTTAAGATATCAGACGATTGAAAACAAATTTATAGTTGATTTTTTCTTATGGTGAAACTTAAGAAAATCATCTATATTTTAAATTAAATTTTATAGAAATTGAATGGTTTGATCAAGAGTTATTGGATTCTAAATTTCAGCAAGAAATAAGTCCTTCTGGGTGAATAAAATTTTGAAGGGTTTTTGTGGAAATTTGAACCCTTTTTGTACAAACCTACTTGAATACAAGAGGATTATATATACATAACTTCTCTTTTGTGAGATTTTTGTATTATTTTTTCTTTTTATTGAAGACAAACGACCTGTTGGATTTTGCCATCAAATTTCAAATAAACTCTCCATAGCCAGAGACCCAGTGTATTCCCAGATAGAAGGCCATGTAATACGACACCGTTAACAAATCTCTTAAAGAAACTGCCATCAGATGGATCTAGTCCAATTTGGACTGAAAAATGTACAGTTGTGTTCGAGGAGTTAAAACGAAAATTGATGTCAGCACCAGTATTTGTTGCACTTTGTTGGACAAAATCCTTTCATGTTTATGTTGATACCTCAAATGTTGCTATTGGATCCGTGTTAAGCCAGAAAGTTGAAAAGGATATGGATCATCCCATCTATTATGCTAATCGACAATTTATTGCTGCGGAACGAAATTACACTATGACTGAACGGGAAGCCTTGGACATTATCTATTCTGTCCAGAAATTTTGTTATTATTTGCTTGGTTATCCATTTGTGTTTCATGTGGATCATGATGCTCTTAAGTATATGATTAATAAACTTCAATTGAGTGGACGCATTGCTTGATGGATGTTATTCCTTCAGGAATTTAATTTTACTATTAATGTTTGACCAAGAAAGAAATATGCTAATGCAGATTATTTATCTCGATTGTCCAATATATTCAGTAACAAATCTATCAATGATGCACTTTCTGATGCGGAATTATTTGCCGTTGACGTGATCACCCCAAAATATAGTGAATTGATCTAGTATCTAATATTTCAGACATTTCCACCTACATATAGTGAGAAACTTAAGAAACACTTGATTTTGAAAAGTGTTCCATATATGATGATTGGAGATGCCTTATATAAATAAGGGAGAGATGGAATTCTACGTCGCTATATTTTTCAAAGTGAAGTACGTACCATATTGAAAGGATGTCATTTGGATAGTTGTGGAGGGCATTTTGCCGGTGACAGCACTGCCCGCAAAGCTTTAATGGCCGGATATTGGTGGCCAACAATGTTCTCAAATACACATCAATACGTCCGACATTGTGATCCTTGTCAGCGTATTGGTAGACCTACAGGAACTTCTGCCATACTGTTGGTACCAATTTTAGCACAAGCATTGTTCAAAAAATGGAGTATTGATTTTGTAAGACCAATCGCACTAGCCTCACATAATGGGCAGAAAAGATATATTTTCGTAGTGACTGATTATGTGACAAAATGGGCGGAGGCAATGGCAACAAAAACTGATAATGCCAATATTGTAGCCACATTTTTATATGAGAACATTATCACTTGATTTAGGTATCCCAAAGAATTGGTTAGTGATCGTAGAATCTATTTTATTAATTCTACAATTGCGGCTTTGACAAATAAGTATAAGATCAAGCATCAAAAGACATCCCCATATCATCATCGGGCCAGTGGGCAGACTGAAAAGACTAACAGTATTTTGTATAAAATTTTAATTAAAATAGTGTCTGGTGTACGAACGAACTGGGATACAAAATTGTTTGTAGCCTTGTGGGCGTATTGTACTGTATATAAAGTGACTACCAATTCCACACCATTCCAATTGGTGTACGGGCAAGAGACAATATTACCAATTGAATTGGAAGTTCTGAGTTTACGAATTGCATTGGATGAACATCTTGGTGACAAGGAATCCCTCCAACATCGGTTAGCACAATTGAAAAAATTAGATGAAGTTAGGGCTACAGTTCTTTTAACTATGGAAGCTACACAGCGCCATCGTAAGAATTATTATGATAGTAAATTCTGTCCTAAATCTTTTATGCCCAATGATCTAGTGCTTCTTTATGATAGTCACTTTCACAATTTTTTGAAGAAATTTCAAATCCGTTCACATAGACCCTATCGAGTAATTGAAGCCTTTCTTAATGGTTCACTTCAATTGGAAGATTTTATGGATTTCCAATTTTCCACTCGAGTTAACGGCAACCGTTTACGTCTTTATTTTACGTAAATTTGGGACAGGTTTTCAAACTGGAGGGAAGAGGGTGTACCTGCTCATGATAGCTTATCTTTATTGAAGGTGCATGATGGTTAGAAAAGACGGCTGATGGTCATTTTTGGGTCCTAATACGGACTAGTTAGACAAATCAAAAGTGATGATCTGGTACACTGGATTAAGGATTTTTGCTTTAGACCTTGAGTAAAAAATTAGGAGCAGGGCACTTAGTGAGAGTTTTTATTAGCATTTTGTTTTGAGCTTGGTTGTTCGAGTGTATGTTTATTGAAGTGTAGAGTGTTTTGTAGTCAGAGAAGAACGATTAATCTGAACAAGGAGTATGTAATGACCACTATATAATGTCAATGGAAAGGTCAAAGAGAGTTGCAGACAGAGAAGAGAATGTCCAAAACGTGCAAAGTAAGAGTAATTTGCAATCGCTGTCCCTCGTGGTGGTCATCAACATAGAGCCAATGAAGTTGGAAATCTGTTGGTCTCCACAAAGACAGAGAGATTTTAGAAATGCACAGATGTATGTGTTTTTGCGAGGATCGGATATTTGCTTCCAATTGATGTAGAACTAGTGACAAAGTATATAGAAAATTACAACTCAGAGGATGGTTCTAGTGTAGTAAAAGGGAGAAGAATTGGGATCGATGAGAATATCTTACAAAAAGTATTATATTTACCAATAGGTGAGATAGCGATAGGAGTTGAAGTGCCTAGTGACTTCAAATCGAGAAGTTACTTCAAAGGGGATATGTCATCCTTTGAGAAGAATCAAGGCTAAAAAGTGGCAGAGGCACTTACTCCAGAGCTTGCAGAGTAGATGCGGTTCGTTCAAAAGCGGCTAGGCTTGAACCGACATACCACGTATATGTCCAAGCGCTTGTTGTTTGCTACAATTAGAAGACTTGAAGGCATGGTGTTTAATTGGGCAGCCTTTATAGTAACCCGTATCTATGCAGAAATGGGAGCCAAGTGGAAAATGGATAAATTTGCTTCTTTGCTATGCTCTAACTATGTGTACTCCATTATTACTCATACATTAAGTCAATCAGCAGTGGAGAAGAGTGTACCTTCTCCAATGTCGCAACAGGGTATGCGGAATTTACTAGTTGGTTCAGGGATAGTGGTGCACAAAATTGAGGAATCAAGTAGATCGCGGGAACAGGAAGCTATCTTGGAGACTACACCAGGGTGGGCTTCAATTCATGCAGTAATTGAGAGGATGACTGAGGCTCCACTTTTGAACACTGGAATACTGCAGGAAAGGAACCTCACGATGTCGTATTACGTGTTGTCTCGGTTGGGAATGCACCGGGCACTTGGCTGTAGAAGGTAAAATACTGTTTGCAAATACTCAAGAAATTCTAATATATTTCATCCATATATAAGGAATATAATTCGAGCTTCAATTCAAAAGTGTTTAAAAACACTCCTCTTAGTAAAATAAATCTTACATATACCCCAATTACCTTATTTCCTTTATAATTAAGCAATTTTTATTTTTGTTTATAAATCCTAATCCTAATTAGTGAGCTTCAACAAGCTTTAATTTATAATCAAACCATCCATTTAGTGTGCAATTTTGCACACACATATTGATATAAGCCTTTTACATGCTCAAAAAAACTTAGTCCAATCCAACTTACAGATTGCAAGAAAACGCCCAAAAAAAGTACACTGATGACGCTCGGCTGCCAACTTGAAGATTGATGCAGAAGTTCTAGTGGTGATTTCTCCTTCTTTCATCGTTAACTTCAGCTCAAACTTGGTGTGTAGCTCAACCTACAAGTCTTCTATCAGTGTACCAAAAATTACGTTGATCCAATTAGTGAATCTTTAGTTATCACATAAACCCTATCCAACCCTAAACTGCCAACTTCTGACAATCCTTTGTATCAAAACTCAAATATCTCCTGATTGCATTGTTAGATTAGTACAAAACTTCGTATACACATAGCACATCTAAAAATCTAGACAATATCAAATTTTGAACCATAGATGCTTTACAGATTTTACGAATCACTTAACAATGCAAGCCATCATTGTCTTATATAAAAACCCAAATCATCAATACAAACCTTGACTTTGAATAGCAATTTCTAAGTCCTCCAAAATCTTATGGTTGCAAGCTAAATGCTCCTAGAACTTCTTTCAAGCTAGCTATCCAACCCTAATCGCCGATCTTTGAATGTTTTCCTCCCTTGCCTTCGGCGGTCATTTTTGTCTGTAGAGGTCGGATTTTGACCCTATCTCATATCTGGTCTTTCCTTGGGTATCAATTCAACTAAATTTAAGGATTTTTAAGTTAAATCCTATTCTCAACTTAATCTTAATATCAACCATAATAACTATTTTCCTTTTCTATCCTATTCTAATTAACTTATGGCTTTTTAAAATCAATAAAAGAGTTTGTATAACCTAGAAGAAAACTTTAACAATTAACTTTTATTTGTTAGCTATTAAAACAAGAAAATAATCTAAGAGGCTTCCATAATCCTTTTTCTTAAGTATCTTAAGTTCCTATTGAACTAAGATAATCAAGTATTAAATATAAATTACTCTTATCTAAACCTTTCACTATATAAACGTGCTGCAACACGACAACGGAAGTAATATTGGATCAAATTTTCCAATTGAAGCTTATCGTGGGTCAGCTGGAAGGAAATTTAAGACAACAATTGGAATCGAGTCGGAAGGAGATAATGGAGAAAAGCCGCCAAATTGTGGAACAGGGTCACCTTATTAGGGCGAAGACGGAATCCAAGCTGGCATTGGAGCAGAAATTAGCGGAGGAAAAGAAAAATTGGGCGAACGATAAAGATTGTATTCAAAGAATCTTGAACAGTCAAAAGCAAGAATTAATAGAGAATTGCAAGATATGGAATTTTGAACGGAAAGCGTTAAAGTGTCAGATATAGACAAAACGTGAAAAAGCAAAAAAATTGGAACAGAAAAAAATAGAATTGGGAGACCAATACAGAATTGCAATGGATAATCATCAATACAGAATTGGTACCTTGAAGGGTGAAGTGGATAAATTGGAGGGTGACTTGGCCAATGCCGTTTAGCCACAGGTATCTGTTCCATCGGTTTCGAGTACTAGTGAGCTGGAAGAGAAGATGAAGCAACAAAGGCACCAATTAGAGGCGAAAGATGCCAGGGCTCTACAATTGAAGGCTCAAGTTTGAGAATTGAGAGCGGATAATGAAGATTTATTAGCACAATTGAAGAGAAACCATGTCGATTTATCGGAGGAGGATGAGGATGTGCCATTAAAGCCAGACGCAAAGGAACCTCCTACGAATCCAGGAGCATCTCAATCCCAAGAGCCAGCTCCATAGCAAATGTTTTTTTTACCAATTTTGTGTTTGCGAGGGTGCTGCACAATTAGAAGTGGGGCTATGTAGAATGGGTAGGAATTTTAGGATTTATAATACGTAGTTTGTAGGATTAAGAATAGGCAGGAAACCAATGAATGGCCAGTTTAGAAGGCAAGATAGATGAGGAAGTTAGGAAAAGTAGTTATCATCGGTTGTGTAGCACTTAATATAGACGGGGCAAGTATAAATTGATTTGATATGGGGGAGTCGAGGCCAAACTGTGATAGTCCTGAGTCGGGGTAAGCTTGGTGCTACCTCTCTCTTTTGTTAGGTTGTAGTAGAGGATCCGGATTCTATTTTGAAGGGTTGTAATATGTGAATGATGAAGTATAGTAATAAAACGGAAATTTTATGTATGCGGATGAGTAAGAAATTATAATTGTTTGATGCGAGAGTTCTTTGTGGAGAATTGGAGGTCGAAGACCGGCTATGTCAATGAAGTTTGATTGTAGATGAGAGTGTCATGCCGTATTAACTGTGAGAGTTGAGCGGTAAAGGAGAATATTAGAGTAACGATTTGTTTTGAGAGACGTTGTCGGGGTAGAGAGAATCTGCCTCAAGAAAGCGCTGGGCTTCTGGCTGCCACTAATTACTCAAGCAAGATTCAAGTATAATAAAAACCCCCAATTTTATATAAAAGAGATCTCCATAGGGCTATTACACCCAATACACAAGCCTAATTTCCTCAAACCTCTCAAAACATAACAAAATACTCTAAACCCTCATTCTCCCGTAGGAAGGGAATTTTTCCCGAACTTCAATAACCCATAACTTTTAATCCAACCGTCCAAAACTACTCCAAATTTACATGAAGTACTGATATATTCTTCACAACTACCACCACAAATTTCAACTGTTGATTCATTATCAATCTTTAGATATCGCCAAAACCCTAGCAGTAGCTTTAAACCCTTGTTTACAAACACCCGTGTACTAAATTCTTCATATCTCACAATCTAAAAGTCCAAATGCTATGAAACTTTGATGTATAGCTTCTTAGCACAATGATACACCTTCTTGGAAATTTTTAGACAAAAATTCGTCCAAAAACTTAAGATATGGAAAACCCCATCACCATCAACAAAACGGTCTACTTACTGCCTTGGAATTGGATGCGCTGTCTTCAACTCTTCATATCTCCTTCGTCTAAACTCAAAACTTAAGAATTCCTTCATAATAGACGTAGATCTTGAAATCACCTTTTCAACCGCACCGTCCGATCTCCAAAAGCCTCCGTACAACTCCGCGAAATCCTAAAAGAGTGACAGTATGTATGAAATCCACTCTTTAACTTTGAACAAGTATAACTTCTTCACCCTAACTCAAAATCGCCTAAAATTTCCTCTCAAACTATACCAAAAACCCTAAACTTTACAACCCTACCTCTGAAATTGCGAATCCTCTTTATGAAGTCGCCGAAACCCTTGTTAAGGTCGCGGGCAGCCTCCTCAAAGCCCATTGGGCATGGTATTCGACCAATAGGGATGAAGTTCCCTATTCCTTGCCTTCATCCGACCATGGCTTGATTTCATCCCTCCCAATTAGCCTCTTACTAGCTTGAATTTTCATCCTTAAGTCCCAACCTTCTCTCAAGGCTTCATACTAAACATTTAGATCTTATAATTTTTAAATACCATAACTAAAATAAGTAAAATAAAATAAAATAAAGTTTCTTCTATCAACCATTTTTAATTTAACTTACTAACCATTCTAACACACATCTAGATTCATAAACATATAATATATTTTAACTAATTTTTACATATTGTAAGTAATTACAGTACGACAGCGGTATCATACTGCATTTACGTGCAGTGTATAAAAATATGAAAAATCTTGTATCTATTGTTAATATATGTGTGAGTGCTAGAGGTTATTTTAGAAGATATTATAAGGAGAGGATTTATTATAGCCACTTAATTAGTAAATTAAGATGGCTATTTGTTTTGTTCTTACCTTATTTATATCCTAGAATAGATTCTTTTGTAATTAGAAGAAAGGTAAAGGTTGTTTTACCTTTCTTGTTGACTTTTGAGATAGAATGGACCTTATGAAGGGTAAGAAAGAAGAGCATGGGATGAATAAGGCCCATCCAATAGGATTTGGCTGCCCATGTGGGCGTCTCATAGTCTAATATAGAAAGAAAGGGAGATATACTCCTCTTGTTAGACCGAGAGGAGAAGGAGTTTTGAATGGTGAACTTTGGAGAGAGATAGCTCCGAGGAGATAGAAGCGTTTGTAGTGAAAATTGGTGGGTGTGTTCTTCGAGTTGTGAGGATTCTAGAACCTACTCACTTGCTTGTATTGGAGTTGTGAACAAAAGGTTATGCTTGTTTTAGTAGAGTGAGGTTTGCTGCCACCCGACGAAGAGGGGCAGAAACTTCGAGCTGCCACTGCAAGTTTGATTTCAACTCTTTCTTAGTGAAATTTATAGAGAGTGTGGAAGATTGTGCTAGCTATCTATCAAGACATCTCTTGTAGCATTTGGAGTTGGAGAGCAAAAGTTGTGAGCTTGAGAGTGGGAAAGGGTTTGCTGCCACCCGACGAAGAGGGGCAGAGACTTTGTTCAACCACCCAAGTCGGACAGTCTCTTCAATCCTTTTGATATTTTTAGGTGCTTATAGTAGCTTATGTAAGCTTTCTACAAAAACAAAAATCAATACATTTGGAGCTTTGATGAAAGTTTTATGAGCCGTGAAGTGTCAAAGAGGAAAAATTGTTGCTAGGGTTTGAAGAGTAGAATCGACTAGCTACAAAATCTGGAGTTTGAGAGGCATGCATGCGAAATTTTAGAACAAGCTAGATGATGGAGTGAGCTTACTAAAAAGCTATTGCATGTCCAATTTGGAGAAGGGAAGTGATCACAACAAAGGCTGAAGTGAAGAGGAGCTTTGCTGCCTTTGCATTTGCTTGGAAAATTTTAGCGCCTACTTCTTTTAGCCATAACTTTTAAATGGTAAGTCATCTATTTGTGAAATTTTGATATGTTTTACAATGGATTATTGGCTTTCCATAGGCTATAAGCACGCTTGATTCGACCTTTGGATGAATTTTTAGTGATTTATTTAGTTTCAGTTTGTTGTATAACTTGTATCCCTCATATGCGGTTGTATTTTGAGGTATACTTGAATACATACATACTTTGCTTATACTTTTAATACAAGTATATATACTTGTATTTATACAAGTATTCTATAAGTATTCTACAAGTATTATACATAATATTTGTACAAGTATTTATACAAGTATTATATCAAGGATTTATACAAATATTTGTATAAATGTTATACCAAGGATTTATACAAGTATTTATACAAGTATTTGTATAAGTATTATTCAAGTATTTATACTTTATATTTGTACAAGACCTGTACAAGTATAATACAAGTATAACTTGAAAGCTTGAAGAAATATTGTGCAAGTATAGAACATACTTTGCACTGCCTCTCAAGTTCTGAAGTTCAAAGTAGCAAATTTAGAACCCAAGGCTTCCCAAGGCGCGACTCTCTACCTCGACAAAGATATAACCCTGTATCTTGAAGTTTTTGTAACACCAACTTCACATGACCCTCATGTTCTTGAATATTCTTAGAATAGATCAAAATATCATCAAGATAATAAACAACAAATTTGTCCAAATACTATCGGAAAACATCATTCATTAAATGTTGAAATATAGCTGATATATTGGTCAATCCGAAAGGCATGACATTATATTCAAAATATCCATATCTCGTCCGAAACGCTGTCTTTCATTCATCTCCCACCTTTACTCATACAAGATTGTAAGTTGCATGAAGATCTATCTTCGTGTATATTTTGGCTTCACCAAGTTGCTCCAAGAGTCCGGATATTTGTGGTAATAGATATCTATTCTTCACAGTGATCTTGTTCAAGCCTTGATAATCCACGCATATTTGTAATGAGCCATCTTTCTTCTTTACAAAGAGGATAGGTGCACGTGCTGGAGATTTAGAATGCTAAATGAAATTCTTTGTAAGATTCTCTTCAATGTAATCCTTCAATACTGAAAACTCGTCTTGTGATAAATTATAGATTGGGCCAAATAATAGTTGTGCTCCCTCTTAAAGATCTACAACACAATCGTATGGTCGATGCTCTAGTAGTATGTCAGCATTCTTCTTCTCAAAGATATCTTTGAATTCTTCATACTGCTCCGGAATAACCCAAGTCAGAATTGCATATTCTTGAGCTGGCGTTGCAAAGATGATAAGAGGTATATTATTCTTGGTTACTTTCATGAAGGCCCTCACACCTATGAATAAGGATTTGTTTCTAGACATTAATTTGGCAGGTTCTACCTTCAAGGATTTTCTTAGAAATGTCACTTTTCGCAACTTCCAATCTATCAATGGGTTATATTTATTAAGCTAGGATAGCCCCAAAATGACTCGACATGAAGAGATCTTGATAATATTAAACACAATACTACTTTTATGATTTTCAAGATGTACCTTCAATGGTTTAGTTTCATAAGTAATATTGCCAGAAGACAAAGATCGGCCATCTATGACTTCTACATGGACAGGCTTTGGTTTCTTCACAAGAAGAAATTTGTGAAGCTTGGCAAACTCTTCATCTAAAAAGTAAGCAGATCCTCTTAAGTCTAATAGAGCATTGGTTTGTAATTTTTGAATATTAAGAAATAAAGGTACCGTAAAACAATGAGAAGATTGAGGTGAGAGAAAAGAACCTTGATTAATTTGGGGTGTTGAGATGTCCAGCCGCATAGTTCCTATTGTGGCTGAGCATCCTTGTTTTTGTACATGCTTATGCTCTTGAGTCTTGTTGTTTGAGGCATCTGTTTTTTAGGACAATTTTTGGCTTTATGGCCTGTCTCTCCACAATATAAGCACAAATTTTGCTCAAATTATTACTTCTTTTCTTTAGCTCTGAGGGGCTTGAAACATATTGTATTGATTTGCATGTCTTGTGTTTCAAATTGAGCTTCCACACTCTTGATAGGGGCAGCCGAGTAGAAGTGGTTTCCTCGTAGATACCATGTAGCTCTGAAATAATGGTCTTGACATCATTGAAAAAGCCAATTGTCACACTTCACCACTTTACTAATTGCTTTGTTGAGTGTTTGAGGGTTGGATAGAGATAGTAATAAATCCTTCACGTTGTCGTGGTAGAGAGAATCTGCCTCAAGAAAGCATTGGACTTCTGGCTGCCACTAATTACTCAAGCAAAATTCAAATATAATAAAAACCCCCAAGTTTGTATAAAACAGATCTTTATAGAACTATTACACCTAATACATAAGCCTAATTTCTTCAAACCGCTCAAAACATAACAAAATACTCTAAACCCTCATTCCCCTGTAGGAAGGGAATTTTTCCTAAACTTCAATAATCCATAACCTTTAATCCAACCATCCAAATCTACTCAAAATTTTGCATGAAGTATTGATGTATTCTTCACAACTACCACCACAAATTTCAACTATCGATTCATTATCAATCTTTAGATATCGCCAAAATCCTAGCAATAGCTTTAAACCCTTGTTTACAAACACCTGTATATTAAATTCTTCATATCTCACAATTTAAAAGTCCAAATGCTATGAAACTTTGATGTATAGCTTCTTAGCATAATAATACACCTTCTTGGAAATTTTAAGACAAAAATTCGTCTAAAAACTTAAGATATGGCAAACCCCATTACTATCAACAAAACGGCCTACTTACTGCCTTGGAATTCGATCTGGTGTCTTTGACTCCTAAGAACTCCTTCTTCAAAACTCCAAATGTAGTAATTCTTCCACATCAGATGTAGAGCTTGAAATTCCCTTTTTAGCCTCACCTCTTGATCTCCAAAAGCTTTCATACAACTCCTCCAATCCTCAAAAGAGTGACAGTACATCTCATATTGACACCTTATCTTCAAATGGCTATAACTTCTTTACCCTAATTCCAAATCCTCTAATTTTTGTACACAAATTGTATCCAAAATTCTAAACTTTACAACCTTAGCTTCTGATTTCCTAATGGCCTCCTTGAAGTCGCCAAAACCCTTGTTAAGGTCGTGGGCAGCCTCCTCAAAGCCCATTGGGCATGGTATTCGACCAATAGGGATGAAGTTTCCATTCCTTGCCTTCATCCGACCATGCCTTCATTTCATCCCTCCCAATTAGCCTCCTACTAGCTTATATTTTCATCCTTAGGCTCCCACCTTCTCTCAAGACTTCATACTAATCATTTAGATCTTATAATTTTTAAATACCATAATCAATACAAGTAAAAATAAAATAAAGTTTCTTCTATCAATCCCTTTAATTTATTTTTCTAACTATTTTAACACATATCTAAATTTATAAACATATTATGATTTTTGAGTGGATTTTACATACTGTAAGCAATTTCAATACGACAACGTCATCTTTAAGTCTCCAATAAAATTGATTCACTAGGGCTTCTTCTCCCTAATTGATATCACAAGCAAGTTGTCTGAAGTCTGATGCGTAAATAGATGTAGAGTGTGATTCTTGACGAAAAGAACAAATCTTGGTGGTTGTCCAGCGAGCCTTATCATGCTCTCCAAATGTCTCCTTGAAAATATAGAATTCACTTTTTGTCATTTTCACAAAAATTTTCAATTGTGAATTCGTTATCAATCACTAGATATCATCAAAATATTAGCAAATAATTTTATAAGTCAAAACTAAACTAAAAACTTTAAAATTCATATTTTAAGCTATGAATTCATTTCCAATCGTTAGATATCACCAAAATAGTAGCAGGTGATTTTAAAAGCCAAAACCAAATTGGAAACTTGAAAATTCATATTTTAAGATCCAACTATTCAAATAAGTTTAAATTTTGGTAAAATATAATTCATACCTTTGATTATCATAATATAATTTTTTTAGTCCCAAATTTGTAGCCAATAGACCCGTATTACCAAATCCTTGGCAGGTACTTTTTAAAGTCAAATCCAAACCAGAAACTTAAAAATTCATATTTTGAGATCTAGCCATTCAAATGAATTCAAAATTTAGGAGTATAAAACTTAAATCTTTGATCATCATCACATAAAATTTCCACTCCAAATTTATTGCCAATCGACTAATATCACCAAATCCTTATTAGCTACTTTCAAAAGTCAAAACCCTAGATGCCTGAGAACAAAATTTGCCATTACTCCCTAATGAAAATCTCAATTGATATGAGATTTTAGATATAGAATCTTTATAGTAAAATTGATATGTACACAAAAAATGAGCTTCAAATTCATCTTGAAATTTAAGTTCTAGCTTAAAGCAAATCCTTCTATTTATCTAATTTCTTTAAAATCCTAGTTTAGTTTGCTAGTTTTAACCAGCCATATCTTATGTATTTTGGACTCATTTCTATCAATCTTTGGATATAAAATATTTAGCTTGAAGTCTAATTTCTAATCCAACTTCCCGATTTCTTGCTAGTATCTTAAAATTCCAAATATACCCAAAAAAGTGACAATAGATATCATATTAGTAGCCTAAGTTCAAACAAGCATATCTCTCTCATCTAAGCTCTGAATCATGTGTTTCTACTATCTAAATTGATGTTAAGAAGAAGCTCTCTTTTAGTACCTTCCTAGACTTGCCAAAAAACCTTGTCCTTTTTCTCTTCCAAGTCTGTCAAAGAAGTCATAGCCACGGTCTTCAAAGTCTAAGTCAACAATTAATAGTTTAAAATTATAAAAACACCAAATCTAACCTTTCAAGTTAATACTATTAATGATAGTTAATTATTGACATCCAAACTTCTATTTATCCTTAATCAAATCCTAAATTCAACCTTAAAGTCAAAACTCCTTATATCTACAAATATAATCCTAAATCTAATAAAACGTAAGATTGAAAAAAAAATAAAAGAAATAAAAGAAGTTTTCAAGGCTAAATCAAAGTTGAAATTAAGATTAAAGATAAAGTAGAAATTTAGCCAAAGAAAAAGAAAGAAAGTGAGAAATTTTTTCCAAAACTATATAAAAACCTAGATTGGTAAAAAGAAAGAAACTTAATAAAATTTTAGAGAAAAGAAAGTTAAGCAAGATTTCTATACATGGATGTATTTATTTCATGACAATGTCTTCTCTACTAGCCATGCTAAGTAAAGAAGAAGGAATCAATATTGATCCAAGGAAAGATAATCCGCAATTCTTAGAATGCTCAAGTATCTCTAAGGAGAAGGGTAGTCTACTCTTTGCTTCAAAGAACTAAGCCGTGATATTGATAGAAGGCAGTCTCGACAAACTGTCACGGATGCAAAATATAGACTAAAAGTCTAAACAAGAAATTCAAGAAGAATTAGGTTAATCACATGAGTACAAGAACAACACCAGAGAGGTGAGCTAGAGTTTCAAAAGATGTATTGTCAAGACTGAAGAACTCTTCAGCCTTGACTCCAATATATACACCTATTCAGGAAGCTTCTTTATCAACTTTCAGCAATTAGAAAGCTTTTCAATCAGCTTCTCAAGTAACTTCCACCAACTATAAAGCTTCTCAAGTAACTTCTATCAACTAGGAAGATGCTAGAAGGTTCTAAAAGATTTTAGAGAGTTTTAAGTACCTTTTAGAACATTTTAAAAGGTTCTAACAAGCATGTCTTTGACACTAGAAGATTTTGGAAGGTTCTAGAGAATTCTAAGTACCTTCTAGAATGTTTTAGAAAGTTCTAATAAGCATATCTTTTATAACATGAATTATATGTTTGTCATATATTACAAAAACTTAGAGATGTCGAATTATACGCCAAGATGGAAAAGTGTGTATTTCACATTACTTCAGTTGATTTCTTAGGATACATCATTTTGAATGATGGTCTTATAATAGATCCTAAGAAAGTCTAAACAATCATAAATTGAAAGATTCGAAGAACAATAAGGGGCATATAATTCTTTTTGAGATTTGCCAATTATTACCAAATCTTTATCAAGAACTTTTTTCAAGTTGCAACTCCATTTATACATCTAACTTGTAAAGACAAACTCAAGTGGAGTAAGGAAGCAGAAGCATCGTTTGAAGCATTAAAAATAACTTTTACTTCTGCATCAATCTTGTATCATGTTGTCTTGGTGAGAGTCTTAGCCCTAAGAAATACTAGGTCTTTTGTGCCTCTAATTAATCAAGTGCAAGATGAGATCCATAAAAGTTCATAAAACATTTTACATTAAAAAAAAAAAACATACTTTATGAACCCTAACTCATTTTGCCTTTTGAGATCTGCCCTCAATTTCAATCATAAATCCTAGGATCTCATATCAATTGAAGTAAAATTTGAATACAAGATACTTAAGGAAGTAAGGAAGCAAATCCCAAAAATATTTTGATTATAGCTATTGTGATTAGAAAGAACCACATTGTCAAAATTATCCCTCCGTATAGCCTTTAATTTTGGACCCCCTTTGCTTCACACCTTCATTTCTCTTCATTAAAGAAGACCTAAGTGCTGAAATTTGGTAGGCTTATATCTTGTCTCATGTTGTAAACACCCTCTAAGTATTGCTCTAAAAGTCCTCTCCAAACTTGAGTTATAGGTTCCATCCTTCTTCTTTAATTTTGCCTTCTAATGACTCTAGATCCGACCACAATTTTCCTCATAACTCCTCGAATATAACTCCAATGGCAATTAATTTTTAAAACAACCTAACAAACTTATATATCTACAAACCTTAATAAACTTTGCTCAAAACACTACTCTAATCACAAAGATATGCTCCCTCAAACTTTGCAGATTTGGAAATAGACCCTTATCATTTTGAAAGAGCATAACGTTTTATTTATAAAACAAATGAGTATAAAACTTATACTCATCTCTTCCTTAACTTATATATATCATGTGTATCACATCTCACTTTCAAATTCATCTTTTAACTCTCTCTATACACAAAAAAATCCACACATACACACTACCTATACAAACTCCAATCCTGCCTTCACTCTATATATTTCTATATATTTTTTATCTTGTCTACTAAAAACCTATAAAAAAATTGCACTTAAAATCCTCTCCAAGCTTCCTCTACATACCAAAATATACACTGCCTATACAAAAAAATTCTCCACCTCTAAATATATTCTCCCTTTTCTCTCTTATGACCCTTCTTTGTCATCTCTCCTATAGTCTTCCTTATCCTCTTGGTCAAAAAGACCTCTTAGCCCATGTCTTTCTACCTCCTCAATCTTTTTCCTTTGACTAACTTGAAGAAATTTCACTTTCCAAGGTGAATTTCCATTCTTCCTTCTTACTACTAATTTTCTACCAACTTTTCTTCTAATTTCAGCCCACAACATAAAAGTTTAGATCTAAAAGAAAAAAAAATAAAGATAAAGTAGATCTAAGATAAATCAAAGAAAATCTAACAAATAAAAAGAAATAACTTAAATTGAATTAGAAATAAAAATGAATGAACCACAATCCGTTCTTTTTTTCATCATTTCTTCTTCTAATCTTAATCTTTTTATTTTAACACATTCTTTTATGTCTTTCACACTACGTTTTAATTTACAAAGCGAAGGCGTCGACTTCTCTAAGGTATTTTTTATAGAAATAGATGCATTAGACTTTGTTTTGGATATAATATTATTACAAATGGGAGCAGATAATAAATTCCACCCAGTAGCTTTCTATTCCAAGAAATTTTCAGCAATAGAGATCAATTACGAAATCCACGATAAAGAACTTCTTACAATTGTAGATTCTTTTTAAGAATGGTGCCACTATTTAGAAGGCGCTTCTAGTCCAATCACTATGTATACAGATTACAAGAATCTTGAGTACTTTATATCAACACTCGTGCTAAATCATCATCAAGCTTGTTAAAGCATGTCTTTGTCAAGATTCAAGTTCATCATCGCTTATTGGCCAAGAAAACAACAAGGTCTGTCCGACGCTCTTTCTAGACGATCTTATCTTGTACTAAAAGAAAGAGATGCAGCTTTTGATCAATAAAGAACGATCCTCTTGAAATAAAAGTAATTTCGTATTCAAGTAATAAAATCAATATTGACTGTTGATTTAATGTTTCTCAAGTAAATCGAATTAAGTATGTCCTGAGATCTTCTTGTTCACAATATTAAGAATAATTCTTCTAAATCTCATGATACTTCAAAGTTTGAGTTCAAAGATAACTTACTTTATTTTGAAGGACGTTTATACATCTCAGAAGGTGAAGTATGACTATGTTATTGTACTGTAATTGCTTATAGTATATAAAATCCACTCAAAATATATAATATATTTATAAGTTTAGATATGTGTTGGAATGGTTAATAAAGTAAATTAAAGGGGGTTGGTGTAAGAAACTTTATTTTAGATTTTACTTAATTTGGTTATGGGGTTTAAATTATATACAACCTAAATATTTAGTATGAAGCCTTAAAAGAAGGTTGGGGCCTAAAGATGAAGAATTAAACTACAAAGAGGTCTATTTGGAAGGATGAAGACAAAATGAAGATGAATGAAGACAAGGGGTGAAGTTCTTCATTCCTATTGCTCAATAGTCATGCCCAATAGGCTTTGAGGAGGCTACCTGCAACAAGAACAAGGATTTTGGCAACTTCAAGGAGATTATTTGAAAACTAGAGACTAGGATTAATAAGCTTATTTTTTGGGCTACAATTGTAATATAAAAATCATAAAACTTTGAATTTTTATGAGTAAGGAGTAGGTGCTTGAAATTAGGGTGTATAAATTGTACCTATTGTCATTTTTTTGAGGATTGGAGGAGTTATATAAAAGCTTTTGGAAATCGAGAGGTGCGGCTAGAGAGGTGATTTTAAGATCTAAACTTGATGTAGAAGAATTACTATATTTGAAGCCCTAAAGAAGGAGATATTGAGAATCAAAGATAATAGATTGAATTCCAAGGCAGTAAGTAGGCCATTTTGTTGATAGTAATGGATTTTATCATATCTTAAGTTTTTAGACGAATTTTTGTCTAAAAATTTCTAAGAAGATGAATATTTGTACT
>JAWRVF010001307.1:0-82715 GCA_036785485.1 Physcomitrellopsis africana
AAGTGATCCGTCACAATATCCCCCCCCCCCCCTCTCCTTCAAGTGGAGAGTCTCCTATTCGTCCAAAGCGATCGTCTCGACAAGTGCTGATATTGGTTCCCAGGAAGGATTTACATAACCCTTCCATTGGACGAGGTAAGACTTCTATTTCTTCCTTCTTTCGTCCAGAATCCTTTCGACTTGCCACTCCTCATTACCTTCCTCCGTTGAGACCGCAGGGGGCTTGTCAAAAGGTTGGGGCTGCGATGGCCAAGGATCCGAAGTCGCTAGTCGAAACAAACTAACATGGAACACGTTATGAATTCTCGGCGGTATGTCCAGATGGTAATTGAGGGGGGACACGATCTCCGTAATGGTGTATTTCGCCGATCTATTCTCAAGCGATGCCGATGGGCGTGCCGTTCGCAAGTTTTTGAGTGACAGCCAAACCTTGTCGCCTACTTTATAAGCTGGAGAGTGCCTTCTGTGCCTGTTTACTTTTATCTCCTGCTATTGTTGCGCTTCCGCGATCAATGCTTGCGCCCATTCCCGTGCTTTGGCTAACTTGGATATAACCGTGTCTGCAGCAGACTGCGACGGAGTCTGTACTTGCGCGATTGGTAATTCAATCAAACAAGGAGGTGCACCATGCGTTAACACCAGCGGAGGCAACCCTGTTGATTCCGCTTTCTTTGCTGCCATAGCTAGTTGAGTTGATGGCAGGAGTTCCACCCAGTTGTCTTGCGCAAAATTACAGAATTTTCGTAGGTAATCTTTGATCGCTTGCTTTGCTTGCTCAGTTGCCCCGTTTGTTTCTGGATGGTAGGTTGTGGATAGGGACAACGAGATCTGCAGCGTGTTGTACAGTTCCTTCTAAAATTCCGAGATGAATTGCGCTCCTCGATCCGACACGATATTGTCAGGGAGTCCATGTTGGCGATAGAAACGGTTTATGAATACATTGACCAGTTCCGACACTTTCAAAGACGTCATCGGAACAAGTTTAACTCCTTTGGATAACCGATCCACGATTACAAGCAGGTTCTTGAAATTTGTACCATATTGATCCTTACAAAGGGGAGATCCACCACAAAATCCATTCCAATGTTCCTCTAAGGGAGATCTGGAATCGGGAGCGATTTTAACAGCCCTTCCTTTTCGCGCCAGATTTGCGTGCTTCTACGTGTGTGGCAGTTGCAGATGAATCGTGCCACGTCCTTGTCCATGTCCGGCCAATAAACGGATCTTCACAATGTTTCAGCCGTTATGTTGCGTCCTGGATGTCCCATCTGTTTGGAGCTGTCAGCGTCGTTAATCAACTGAGTCCGCAGGGATTCATGATCCGGTATCCATAGGCGGTCCCTGAAATGGAGGCGTCCATCCTGGATCGAACATTCCGCAATTGATATGGCTAGCTGTGAGAGTTCCCATTGCCGCTGTCCTTTTTGCACTTGATCGGTCCATTTCTGCAGTTGCGCATCGTTGGCCCATGCTTGCTCCCACATATCCGTTGTCTTCATGGTGGCCAATTCGTGAGGAGTTGTACTTTTCTTTCCTTCACACGCGGGTCGTCTGGTCCTGGCATGTCCTGAGCTCTACGCGAAAGCGCGTCGGCTGCAACATTGTCCCGTCCTGGTCGATACTCAAACTTGAGGGCAAATCTCGAAAGAAGTTCATTCCAACGTGCTTGGCGCTCGTTGAGTAGCCTCTTCGTGGTAAAGTATTCCAGTGATTTATGATCGGTGAGGACAAGCGTTCTTCCATTGACACTGCGTAGTTTCGCATTCTAATGTTCCAGCATCGGACAATTGCTAGTAATTCCTTGTCGTGAATGGAGTAATTAGCCTTGGTGGGCAGCATCTTCTTGGAGAAGAATGCACATGGCTTCTTTATCCCATCCACTATCTGTGACAATACTCCACCAATGGCCCAAGTAGAAGCATTCGTTTCCAAAATTGTCTTGCGATCTAGGTCTAATTGTACTAGGATGGTCGATTTAGCAAATTCCTTCTTGATCGAGTTGAAGGCCTCTTGTTTGTTGCTACCCCAATGAAATTGGATCTCCTTTTAAGTGAGTTGCATGAGGGGATTCACCATCTTGGAAAACTAGGGAATGAACTGCCGGTAAAAGTTTGTGAAACCCAAAAAGCGTTGTACTTCTTTCATAAAGCATGGTGGTTGTCAATCCATGATCGTTTGGATTTTCTCGGGATCCATATGAAGCCTCTGACCAGCTTGAATGATAAACCTGAGGTACTTGACCTTGTCCATCTCAAAGTTGCAGATTTCAATGTCGAGGAAAAGTCCTGCCTTGCCAAGGGCTTCCAAAACTTGTTTAATCTTTTTGCGATGATCCTCAATCGTGCCATCAGAGAAAACCAACACATCGTCTACATACGGCAAAGCAAAATTGTTCAAATAATGTGTAAGAGTTTTATTAATAAACTGTTGAAAAGTTAGAGGTAATCCTATGAAACCTAAAGGCGCTACCAACCATTCATATAATCCAAATTTTTACCTTTGATCAATTTCGGACTGTGTTACCCATCTTACGCGCTTATCAACGTATTGTGCAATATCCGGTCTTTGAGGGCATGATTGTATGCATCGTGCGATAGATTCCCAGTCCATTGGCTCAACTTCCTGGACTGAAATGTTGGATGCTCCTGCCAATGAACGACCATGTAATTCCTTTAGCTTCTCCTTGCCGGCGATCGGACGAACGATGTTGAAAAATTGCTCTACAGTGGTCACTCTAATTGTTGCAGCCACCACCAGTTTCCTCAGAGATGGATGTAGAGCATCCTCCAAAATCCGCAACTTGACAATTTCGCCGCCCGCTACTTTGCTCGCCTCTGCGGCTAGACACATCTACTCAGTCCAAAATTCACGGAACGTCTTTTTGCCTTGTTTGTACTTCAGAAGCTTCATGTATTGGCGTCGTGGGAGGTCCGGGTCCGTGAAGAACAAATCGGTGGCTTGCAAAAATGTTAACCATCTTACCTCACATTGTCCAACGGAGAGCTTGGACATCCAAGTGATCATATGCGCAGCTGCATCGCCATGCATCTGTGAAAAGAAATAATAACAAAGAGCTTCTTCTATCCTAAAAAATTCAATGTCTAGCTGGCACACTGACTCCGCATGGATTTGCCATACTTGGTAATCGGCCCCTGGTGCTGCGTCAAATGGTGTTCCATCCACCGTGATCCTTCGTTGAGTTTGGGAGGCTGCACTCTTGGTATCAAAAATTTGTTTCAGCGTGACCTTGAACTGTTCTTGGGAATCGTGGAGATACTGAGCAAATCGCTTAGCCATGGAACGTGTCTCCGATTGTTGGGCTCTTGAAACTTCTTCCATTTTTAATTGATTGACAATTGTTTGACTAGTGATTGATAATTGTTAAATAAGCTTGAAATCTGTGACAGCTCAAAGTCTCAAGAAAACTTATGAGGGAGAAAACTAGTTGATTTCAAGCTTAAGAGAATCTATGTCAGAGAGAAAAATCCTAAACTTAAGCTTCTTCTCTTGCTTTACTTCTCGTTATCGTTCTCTTACTACTTATTTACACAGCACCGTTTCCAACGCAACAAACTTGCTTCCGTGATATCGCTTTGTTTTGCTATCACTGCTTGCTCCTTTGATATCGTCTCGTTGCAAGTCACCCATGGCAGGTCTGGCGGGGACCCCGTGCCCCCAAATTGTTGCCCCACGATGATCCTCGGCCGTAGACTTGACGCCTCATGTCCCCCCCACCCCCTCCAAGCTCGTTGACGATCCCTGCCTCCACACCCTGCTCGAGTGCGGTCGCTTCACATCCTCGTCGCCTGCAGACGCACTCTCCACCGCACCCTCCTCCGCTTGCCCTGCACTTCCCGACTCCGCGCCACGTCCGCCACTTGATGTTGATGCGCCACCACCCTCGCCGTGATCCAACCTCCCAACTCCCGAATCCCCTTGATATCGCTCCGCCCCCTTGATACAACCTCGCTCTAATGATAAAGCGTAGCTTCTGTTTAGTGTTGCCCCGCTTTCTATTATATTCTCAACACAGCATAGCAAAGCTGCGCAATCCATCAATTGGAACGATCCATCACACTATAGAACGCTACCACATAGTTTTTAGATAGATAGTATGTAAAGAAATAAGAGTGAAGCCTTCTTCACTCTTGTCAACTCCTTTCTTACTTGTAGTCTAATTCAAGAGTTTCTTATATTTTCTAGTCTTTGGAAATAGCCATTCCAATTTCTTCTTGAATATACATACTTCTTTATTTCTATCTTGTTATTTTTCTTTAATACAGACTTCACTCATTTATATATCTTTTTTCCATTCATGTTCTTGATAATGTGAGGGTAAATTTCATCTTTTAATCCAAATTGTAAGACGGCCTCAATTAAAAGTTTTTTATAATTAATAGTATAAAGTGAAAGAAACAAATAGCAAGAACAGAAAAAGAACGAACACAAAACAAGTGAAATAAATAAAATCAAATAATTATATAATTTAAAACTAGATCACAATCTCTTCATTATATTTTTATTTAATAAAAAATAAAAATAAAAAATAAAAAATATATTTTTAAATAGATAATTTTATTATCTTTTTCATGACATAAGAAACATGTAGATCCAAATTATTATAAGTAAATTATGAAAGTTTAAAGATTAAAAGTGAATAATTAAAAAATTAAATAAAAATATTTTACCTCAAAGATAACTTGCTAATAGATCAAGGATTTGAGCCTCACCAAGGCTCACATGTAGTGTATATGCTATCCTAGAGAGGCCTTGAGGCCTTAGTCTTATACTCCTACATATATCCAAAGTACCACAACCTATATGGAACTTATGCACCTTCCTTTTTGCAAGGACTATATTAGCTGCTAGTCCTTCTATTTTCTACTAGTAGAACTAATATTTTCACGTTTTTGACTTCACCATGGTGTTCAAAAATATCCAATTAGCCTAGGAATCTTGTATGGCCTTCAAATCTTACTCCATTTCTTCATAATGGCTTCCAAGGTGGTAAAACTTAATTTTACCAAAGTCTTAAAATCTTTTCTAAAAATTCCTAAAAAAATTCTAAAAAAATTCTAAGTAAATTCTAAATAAATTCTAAAAAATCCTATAATATTTTTATACTACTAATATCTATTTAAGGCTATATTTTTCTACTTTGATGATTTTTTATAATATTAAAATCAATTTAAATCCACTAAAAATCTTATTTTTTATAAAACTAACTAAAAATCCTATTTTTTATATAATTAACTAAAAAGACATGACGTTCTTTTTTATGCTTCTTTTAATTATTAATTAATCATTGATAAGATTTTTATAACTAATACATGTAGATAAGAGGCTAATATAGATATTAATCTCAATAACTAATTATTAATTCTAATAATAAGTAAAAATACTAAATCAACTAAGATAATTACCTCTAAGACTTACTAAGATTCCATTTCTTCCCTACTAATACTATTCTCCTTCATTTAGCATCCTCTAAACATATCTCTACCTAACAATTATAATTTTGGCACTCTAAATATATTCTTTTGTCCTAAAACAACTAGTGAGTCCATTTGATAACTCACACTCAAAAAGAAAAAGTAGATAAATTAAAGATAGATATAAGATAGAAACTAGAATAGCTATTGCCAAATACAAACAGACTTAAGAATCTTGAAATAAGACTAAAACACAAGAAAAGTATTGACAAGAATAAAGGTCTTATTTTTGCTTCCATATATATTATTTATTAAAGAGCTACATAGCAACATCCTATAGACCATATGACACTTGTCCAACTTATAACACATGTGTCTAGCTTGTAGAGCATGTTTTTAATATGTATGTCACATGGCCAACTTATAATACAAGTGGCTAATATATGACTAACTTATTGGCCAAGTTTTTAATCTACTAATCACTTATAAGCACATGTAAAGTCTACAAAGTTTTTAAGAAGCTTCTCAATAAGATATCAAAAATGTAATATACTTTTACTTACTTCTACCTAATTCTGTTCATCTAAATAAATATACTAGTAAATATAGGTATCTGTTATACTTCCCTTTTACTATATAGATATCTCCTCCCATGTCATGTACTTTTGCATAAATGCAATAAAATTCTTTTTTATACTAATAAATTTAGGATAAATTTATAATAAATTTTTTTTATGTAATAGCTTATAATATATATATATATATATATATATATTGATTAAATTTAATAAAAATTTATAATATATTTCATATAATTCTAACATATATTTTAAAAAGCTTATTAATTTTATTTAGAAAATATTTTATTATAAATTTATTTTAAACTTTTTAGTATAAATAAGAGTTTTACTAAGTATATGTAGAGGTACTTGGTACAAAGAGGTGTCCATGCAATAAAAAGGGGGTGTCCACCTAGTAGTTTTCTATATGTATATATAATATTTTGATCATCCATTATAGCCATGTACTTCAATACTCCAAAAACACTCTAAAATGTCCAACATTACAAAAATTAAAATCATCTATATATCTAATTTAAAATTTTGATTTTTTTTTAAACTTTAAATTTTTATTATTATTCATATATATATATATATATATATATATTTAAATTTTAAAATTAAATTGGGATGTATTTAATATAAACAAGTATACTGAAAAATTGAACATTTAAAAATATATATAATTGATTTATGTTATATTGTTGATTCATTTTATATTTAATATCAATAAACTTTGGTTTAAACTTTGAGTATCATATTTTTATATTTTACAATATTATTGTTTGGTTAAACTACAAACACAGATATGCTTAACAATACTTAACATGTATCAAATCGGTATTTTTTAATTAATAAATTAAATATATATTTTAGAATATAGAAAATAGTTAGAATATTATTAATTTTAAAAAATATTAAAAGCCTTTGTACTAAAATTTTATGATTTTTTTCTGTTTTTTGGTCAAAATTCGCATTAATTAGACATAAATTTATTATTTGTGCTTTTATGTGTTGATCTCTATTACAATAATCATTCAATATCTTGCTTTTATTATTTCTAAAAGAATTACAAGGATTCTAAAATTTCTTCAATTAACTTCTTAATTATTTTATTATATATTAAGCAATTTGTTTTTATGTATCCCTTCACCAAGATTTTCTTCTCCATTATTATACATATCTCATTCAAATGTATACATTAACTATTATACATCGAGATTATTTACATTTATTTATGCCTGTTAATATAATTTTGCGTGCACATCGATGTGCTTGCTTTGCTGTAGAAATAATCCAGTGACTATGTTTGAATGTGATTCAAAGTATTCTCTTTGAAAAGTGTCATTTAAAACATAGTGTGAAATATAGTTTTTGCACTGTTTTTGCTACTGTTACTTCAGACCAGCATGGTTCGTACATGTTACGATTTTTAATTTAATTCAGTTCTTTTTCCCAGAATTCCCGTGGAATTTTGGTTATCAAATCATGTAACTGCAAGAATCTATCACAAGGTGCAGCGGAATGCAACTGTAATATCGACAACACTTCACAAAAGCAGCAGTCAACAGACTTTGATATGCCAATCTTAAGCGACTCCACGAGTGGGATAAAATATCACAAACAAAGGTATATCAAGAAAAATATCTGATCATGTAAAAAGAAACAACAGTGGTTTTCAGCAAAAGAATTCATATGTACAGCATGCACAAGCCATGCTTTCACAATTACACGACCACTAAGAAATGTAATCTCCGCAAAATCTGTACCCCACAAACCTAACACCGACGTTTCTCAAAAAATAAATGATTCTGCACTTCAAAACTACTTGGGTGCTGTATAAATATACCCTCACAATCTACACCACCCACTACTATGATCTACTCTGAAATGTTAGGCTTTGATCATTGGCACACATCTAGTGAACTGCATTTTGAGCATCAACTGAAGTATTGTAAGCAGCAGCCTTGGCATCAGCACCAGCTGCTTGCGTCTTACCGACAACAGATTCTTTCAAATTCTGCAGTGTATTGCCAGCATTCTGAATGAACCCCTTCCCCTGCTCTGCCATGGTGTTTGTAGTATCACTTGTCTTATCAGCAGCTATACGGGCATTAGCGGCGGTGGCATCCTTGGCTGCAACAGTGTTTCCAGCAGCAGTGTTGTAAGCATTACCAGCTGTGTTCACAGTGGCATCCTTCGCAGCTACAGCCTTCTCAGCAACCGTGTTGTATGTCTTCGCTGCGACATCTACAGTCGCATCCTTGGCATTAACAGCCTTCTGTGCGGCAGCATTGTATGCGTTCGCTGTTGCTTTGACAGTCGCATCCTTCGTTTGCAGTGCCTTAGTGGCAGCAGCGTTGTAGGTATCAGCGGCTGCATGAACGGCTGTGTCCTTGGCTTGCAGAGTCTTGTCGACAGCGGCGTGGTAAGTGTCAGTTGCCGTGGTTACGGCGGTGTCTTTGGCTGCTACAGCTTTCTGAGCAGCAGCGTTAGCAGTGTCCGCAGCGTAGTTGTATGCCTCGTTGGCCTTCTGCGCGGCTATGTTGTATGCCTCGTTTGCCTTTTGCACAGTGGTGTCCTTGGCGGCCAAGATCTGATCCTTTGTGGCACTGGTTGTGTCCGCTGCCTTCGTCGAGGCAGCATCGTAAGTCTCCATAGATTTCTGCACCGTGGTATCCTTGGCATCCACTGCAGCATTGGTGGCTTGCTGGGTCTTACCCACCACCGCATCCTTCACAGCGTACGCAGTTTGAAGCACCGTGTCTACAGCCTGTTGGACGTATCCCTTGGCGGCCTGCGCACCCTCCGCGCCCTTCTCCTGTCCCGCAATTGCCATGTTTTTCATACCCTCCTGGGCCTCGCCAATCTTTTGAGCTGTTACGTCTCTCGCCTGCTGACCACCGGAGCACGCAGAATCCTTGGCGGCAACGGCATTGTCGACAACAGTGTCTTTAGCGGACGTGGCGGTGGCAGACACTTTGTCCGCCACACTTTGCAAAGTGGTCTTCCCTTGCTGCGCAGAATCTTGGGCCGAGTTGGCGGCGCTCTGGTACCCGGACTTGGCTGCGTCCTGTGCCTCGGAAGCCTTCTGTTGAATGTAGTCGTTGGCATTTGCTGTAGCCTGTCAAATTCCAGACACATATCTCAACTCTGGGCAAAAGACTGTCGAGAATGAGAAAAAGAACAAGCAAACACGATCTCGATATCAAGATTACACTTCTCCAGGAAAAAGATTTCACTCTGTCGCATGACATCAAAAGACCAAATGCGAACTAATAATGTAATTGCGAAACATCCTCACCTTCTGCGCATTGTCCTTGGCATTGTCGTAGGTATTCGCAACCTTGTCACCAGCCTGTCTGGAGTAATCCTGGGCGGCGTCAGCAGCCTGACCCGCCTTCGCCTTTCCGGCATCAGCAGCATGCGCGGCAGCATTCGAAGCATCCGTCATAGTCCTGTCGGCATCAGTCTTTCTGCAAGACACGAAAGACCACATTGAGAAAACCTACATCACCATCAGACCCAAGAATCTCAACACTCTTCAACCAAAGAGAACCATGATTTTAACCATTCCCAAAACTGGTAAGAACCCTCTTTTACGCCCTATTCTCCTCACAACTCCACCAGCGAGTCCACAATATGATCCTTACCCCTGGTTAGCAGCATCACCGACAGTGTGGTTGGCCATTTCCCACTTGTTGTCTGAACAAAAGCAAGCCGAGACTCGAAGTCGAACCGTTTGGAAACTTTCACTCAACACCTGTCGCAAGCTCAACTTGACTTCACCCGAACAAGAAGAGACAGATGATGATGAGACAGAGGAAGAAGCAAAAGTGAGTTCTACAGATTGCGATGGACCGGGACACGAGACGATGAGCGAAAGGACGGGGGGCTTGAATATATAAGCACAAGAAATCTCGAGGATGTGGGCAGGGAGGCGGGGCCGTTGCCTGCGCCGGCTTGGACGCGTGTCGCGGATCCAAGTGACCGGTACTCCAAACGTGGCCACCACGTGATTGCCACTTGTCGTCGAGAGAGGGTACTGGAGCGTCGGGGGGACACGTGTTGGCTAGTGGGCATTGTGGATGACGGTCGTCGTTTGTGTGGGTTCGTCCATGTTCGTATTTACTTGAGAATTGTGATTTTTAGGGTTGCGTGGGTTTAATAAATGCTTGATATTATAATATTTTTTCTTTGTATATATTATATATATAGATAAATGTCTCTCTTTCTGTGTGTGTGACTAAATGTATACGTTCTTACTAAAAGTTGAGGTTGAACAAAGTTTTAAAAGTAGTGGAGGCTTGAGGTTGACTTTGAAGTTTTTCTGGATGTTGGGAGTTGGTTTGGAAATAGAGATGGTTTTGTGTGGGTGTATATATAAGTAGTATATGTATATGTATATATATATATATAGAGAGAGAGAGAGAGAGAGAGATAGAGATGTGTGTATAATTTTACACATGTATATATTTTGAAGCTTGGTATATGGGGTGTATTTCAAGATTTTTCGTATGAATATATGAGATAAATTTTGCATTTTATTTGAGAATGAAGAATAAGGTCTGTGAATGCTTGGATATAATGAATTGACAACTATGTACAGCATGTATAAAAGAATTATTGTAAAAGCTATTGCTTAATGTAACTGAATCTTGGTTGAGTATAAATTAATTTTAATAGGCTTCGATTATATTCTAAAGTTTAAAAACTATTTTTTAACATTTAAAAAAATATTTAAGATTCCATTTGAAGAAATTATATTGTTACAAACCACAACTAATCCTGCATTGGCAGCCAACTTCTCCCATTTATTTTGTATGTCGCTTTTTTGGAACAATTCCAACACTCTAGTAATGTTAAACTCTAGATAACCAAAAGATGCACATTAAATGTGTATAGAATTTTTTAATACAATCAAGCTTTTGTGAAAGCACAATATCTATACAAAAACTTGACATCTTTTACTGTTTTGTAACCGTCAGATTAGAAAAATTGACTTTAAAAGTCTTGAAATAAAAACAGCAAATCTTGTCGTTTACTTTTCATACTATTATCATATTTTCAACGACAGTTCGTATGATACAAGCACATTGACTTCTTTCAACTAACTCAAAACATTGTATCAAAATAAACCCCCACATTCAGAGACAGTGAATACCGACAGTTCGATAAGATCAGCACTGTCGGTACTAGAATGACGACCTATCGGCCGCTCCTCACCGACACGAGGGAGCGCCGACTTCCGTGGACTTGTCGACGCGGCGAGGCTCTTCCGAGTTGCACTGCCGAGATCAACACCTCCATTCACTTACCTGGTGGCACTCAACTTGTGACTACAAAGCAGAACTCAAGTCTTTCTGTGAGCTTCAAACTGTCTGCGTTAGTGACTTGGAGCTCGAACTTGAGCACCACACTCTTGCCACGGAAAGGGGCAAGTCTGAAATCTTGCGGGAATCCTCGCAGACCCTAGAAACGTCTCCAGGCTCCGCCGTCTGGTCATAAACTCTGTCGCAGGTGTAGAGAATGCAGAAAGTCTGCGAGGTTTGCAAAGCCCTAACTATAGCTTCTAGGGTATTGCTCCGCAACTTGATCTCCATCGCCACAGGCAACCAGGTGGGCTGAATCGGCGGATGGTGCACAGCTGCAGGCTGACATATGGTGATGCTCATGCATCAGGCGCATGCGGTGTGTCAACCAAAGGTAAAAGCTCCGCGGTATTGACACACTACACCCCAGATTGGATCAGTTTAGTCGTGCTGTGATAGTGGTGGGTCCTCGAAGCAAAGCAGCACCTCAGCCTTGTCGCCGTGGAACAGCACGTCGTTCCTCACTCAGATGAACAAAACCAAAAACAGTAACTGTCCTCCCACAGTCGGTGGGTTGGGATTGAGGTAGCCCGGTGCCGTGCTGCCTTGTTTCTATTCAACGGAGCTGGATCAGGAGAGGCCACGGAAGAAGCGCCACCCCAGTTTGCGAGGCGGCAAATCCAGTTGCTGGGTTTTGTGAAAGTTCCAAAAATGAGACAAGATGGCAGTTCAAAGTGTAACCTTTAATACTTTATTTTGGAGGAGGTGGATTTTTGCAAGGAGGGGCCCAAGTCATGAGGTCCACCCTGTCCTTCCTCAACAAGTGCCAGCTCAGCTACTCTTGCCTAATTTACCAATGAAAACTATTTCCTCACTGAGGTGATAGTTGATCTCTAATTTCCTACCATATTTCTTTATTATTTGTCATTTCAGGGCTAAGTTTTTATTGCCTCATTCAAATGTGTTGTCATCTTTTTATGTTTTTGTTATTTGTTGTTGGTAATAAAAGAATGCTCCTTTAGAAGGTGCATGTATATATATATATATATATATATATGTATATATATTTGCTGTGACATCTTTTAATCTTCTTTTGTTGCCATTAGTGACTATTGATAAAGTGAGGACTTTAATTGTGTTGGATTTTAATTCATTTAATTGAGTTATGTGTATAGATTTTATTTTATCATAATTCATAAATATGAATTGTATCAAAATTACCAATTAGATATCTCAAAGTATTTGTAGTTTATTTTATATTTTATATATTGATTATAATGATAAAATTAAAAATATAACAAAAAAATTATTGTAGATTTTGTAATTGTGTTTTGAGGATTGCTTTAATTTTAGAAGTTTACAATAATTGTAAGGATCAATTTTTTATTGTGCACATGATTTTTTGACTTAATTTTTATTATAGGAGAAAGATTTAGTAGAATAACTTTTATTTATCTAAAATCAAATAATATCTCTTACTTTAATTTCTAATTTGTTATTTTTATAAGTAGTAATTTTTTAAACACATCTAAATTTTATATTCACATTATAGCCATCTTATATAATTTATACTTAGTTTAAAATTCAAATATATATATATATATTTATAAATTTTTATTAATTATAATATGTCATTTCTTAACTTAACTAGGTAGTTATTTATTAATAAGATCTAAAAGTGTAATATAGTCATTTTTATTCTTTTATATCTAAAAATATATACATAATATATCTTACATTTAAAAATGATTATAAAATATTATAAAAAATAAAAATAAGTAAATCAACCAAAATTCTTTATTGACTATATTTATTATAAAATTATTAAATAATATTTTATTTATTAATATGGGATTTGTTGAAAAAAATTATGATATCAAATACAACATAAATATATATATATATATATATAGATGAAGTTTAATAAGATAAAGTTAAAAATATTCTACAAATTATATTGTATTAAAATAAATTTCATTGCAATAAAACTGAGGAAATATTAAATTGACCCACTATCAAATTTTGCAAGGGGGTGAGGGGTAGAGAATGAAACTCCTTGAACTATATAAGGTAGTGAAGAGTGGGGAAGGGCTATAATAGAGTAGCTCAGAGGAAGAGTAGGCAAGATTGGTATATTGGTTTGCTTTTCATGGATATGATGCAAACCACCTATTGCAAGGAATTTGAGTATCACATGTCAATTACAAAGGTAGAAACATGTACAAGAAAGACTATTTTACATCAAAGTTAAGGAGATATTAGAGGTGAATTGTGAAGAAGGATTGATAGGAGAATTATGGCCAAAAGAGAAGTTTTTGAAGATGCCAAGTATAGCAATTGTATTTTAGTGACAATGGATTGATTTAAGATTTAGGTAATATTCTCTTAAAACCATTGCACCATTTTATAACTTACAAAATTTTATACAAAGATTCAAATAAAAATTGATCTATTTTTTAAAATAATTATTTAAGTTTGTTATCTAATATTATAGTTCTTTTATTCATATAAATACATAGTTGTTTATTCTTTAAGTAAGTAACATTTAAATTTAAATCTATTTACATCATTATGATTGCAAAAATTAGACTATTGAAGAACAATTGAGTAATATATGCAATTAAATTTTTAATAGATGTTCACAAATTAAAATGAAAAGCACATAAATAAATATGTAGTTATATTTTTCTAACTATACTAAATTTTAAATGTTTAAATGACATGCCAATTGACAAGGTTAATGCAAAATCACCTAATTCAATCCAATTCAATCTAAAAGGTCAATTGTACAATTAAATTCAAAACAAAATGAATTTGGAGTCAAATTACTATTTGCAAGTTACAATCAACTATAGAAGTGCATCTATAAAATTAGATTTCAATTCAACATAGTTAAAATCAATTTTGAAAGCAATTTAAAACTGCACCACATGAATTACTTGATTTGTAAAAAGTTTGAAGTTTATATTTGTTGTGTTGCTTCTAAGAAATAATTCTCTAAATTCATTTTGTTTCAACTTTTCTTATTTCTTTTTAACTCTTGCCATTGCTTAGGGTCTTCAGAGCCGGACTCTGTGCTTGTGAGGACTTGGTTTCAATCGGAAACATGTACATTTGCTCTGGTCCATCATCATCTGTTCCAAAGTAGCGGTCTCCAAATTCACCCATACCAGGTACTACACGAAATTCATCACTCAACCCAGCATCAATCTCTGAAGTAACAATCTTCAAAAGAGGGAACTTCTTGCACACAGCATGAATACCTTCCGGAGCCTGCAGTAAACAGTTGCATACCATTCATCAGGGAACCCATACTGAGCTTCAGCTTATACATAGAAAAAACAAGATTGAAATGAAACTTACAGATATAAGATTCAAAAATATGATGTGGGATTCTGGGACTCCTTTTTGCAGAAGCAATAATATAGCTTGAATTGCAGAATTTCCTGAAACACGGAACACAGTGATGGTTGTTGAACGAAGGAAATGGATGACATTTCACTCCAACACGAGTCAGGATCTATTTTGGTAGTGATTCAGGGGTCCGTCTAATAAGTAACAAAATTGTACAAAATAACTGACTGAACGGAGTGTGGCGAAGAGGGTCTAACCTGTTCCCAGAATAGGGTCCATTAGTAGTACATGTCGGTCAGCTATGTCACGCGGCAATTTTTCGTAAATCAACTACAAAACAGAAGTTGAATCAGTCTAGTTAGAAGAGAGACACATTTCTTAACATATCTGATATTCAGAGCAAACGGAGTCTAGCCAATTAATTTCTGTGGTTGAGTGGCAAACATCAAGCTGAACAGAATCACAACAGAATCACTACCTGTTTCCCATTATCTCCTTCACGATGTATCAAAATCTTTCCGATCTTGATGCCTTTGCAACACGCCCGCAGCGCATTCTCCATACTCTCTCCACTGGTTTATGGAACCCGACAATCTCAATGAGCAAGTCAAGAAACTGTGCAAAGGCCACTTTTGTGTCTCTGACGAAGACAGAGAGCACTAAAGCAGGAGCGAGAACGATGACCACATTCTCATGCAATACTCCAGGGACACCCAATCACATAATTTCAGCTATTCAAACTAGGTACATGTATTATATAAAGAACTTTTGATACACAGTGCATTGAACCCAAGCTCTCACAACTACTATCAGTACGATTTCAACGCAGAGGATTACAGAGTCGTTGATGATAACTTGCAATAGAGAAAAATACCTCCTTATTATGGATACACCACAAAGTTGTTTGCAAAAATCCACTCCAACATATATTGATCCTGTATTAATTGCCAATTCCCAAAAGATGCAAAATCAGCAAATTTCAAGACTTTCCAGCAGCAGGCATTCGACAGAGTATTGCTGCAGATCATGTGGAAATGCAGTAAGCTGCTTGATTTCGCAGAGCTAGTCACAAAGTTCATCATGGAAATCGGTGTGAATTGAACCTGTTGGCGTGATAACTTGCTTTTCCGTGAATGGCAAGTGACCCAATCCATGCTCTACTACCTACAGGTATCAACGTTTACCAGCTCAGCTTTTTGCGCCTAGATTAATCATTCTCAATCTTGCGCCTAGATTAATCATTCTCAATCTTGCGCCGCACACTTGAAGAGTAATGATTAGAGCGACAGCATTGGGATGAAGAAAAGTCACAGTGACCTAATGACTTACCAATCGAATTAGACGATCAGAATAGAAGACGAAGTCATGTTTTTTTGACTCTTGATCCCGAATCAATGTATGCATACCCCGAACCTAAACGGATAAGGCATACAGAACGAGTAAAACAGGGGAACTGTGAATAACCTCAAATAATTGTTTCATATATGAGCAACAGCTATCTTTTCACGTAAGAAAAGGCCTCACGCAATGATGTAAATCCAACTATGGTATCATTGGCACGGAGAAGAGAGCAGACTCAACTCACCTGGAAGGTAGACTGAATCACAAAAACATTGGGGTATATCTTGCGAAGATCGTGTTGACCAAGTTTGGTGCGTATGTGTTGCACAATGAGATCGATAGCCACGTGATTGTCTCCTCCACGAGGCAAGATTACATCCGCATACTTCTTTGTGGGTAACACAAAATCATCAAAAGCGGGTTTCACAAACTTCCCGTACTGCATAATGACACAGAGATGCAAACTAAGTACGCTACTAAGCACAAAAGTTGAAGGAACTAGGAATAAAAACAAACAAATAAAAATATACTTTGGCTAGTCTTAGTGATTTTATACTATGTTAGAATCAACACAATAAAGCATTTGTACATGATAGTTCATGGCAAGCGGCACAGCTGAGCAGTATGGAATTGTAGAGACTAAACCTCGAAACCATTGACAAATTTGAAACAAAACAAAGGTAACTTGCCTGCTCAATAACACCATTGACATCCCTGCCCCTCTCCAGGGTGTCCCGTCTTATCCGTCTTGCTAACCTAACATCAGCATCTGCACTGCACAGTACAACATGAGTCCCCATAGAGATACGTCACTGGCCTCAATGACTACCGGTTTCAGCGGGTTGCATGGTAGGCCAAGGACTAATAACTACTGCAGAAAATCTCAGCGGCGCAAGGATTCCTACCACACATCGGAGTAACAGAAAAGAGTTATTGCGCTAGGTGATGATTCACAATGCTGACCTGTGTCAACAAAGATCTTCATATTCATGAATTCACGAACTCGAACATCGTGAAAGATTAGTATCCCCTCCAAGATAATGACATCAGAAGCATTTACCTATACAATTGTTCACCAAATTATTTCGTTAGAAACAAATTGATATGTCAACGTCGCTCAAAATTAGCAAACAGGAGAAATCCGAAGAATTAAGCTTCGGCCACATTTAGGTTTACCTTGCGGAACTTGTCAGTGCAGCGTTGATGCCTCTTGAAATCATACTCAGGTATATTAATTGGCTGGTTAGCTTTCAAAGTCTCCAGACATTCAAGTAGCTGCTCCGTATCAAACGCATCTAAAAAGTGAACAAACCTCAATAAGTACTGAAAGAAAGTCCTCCATAACAATTGAAGTCTGCAGTACAACTGCAGCAAAGACACCAGATGAAAAGATAATTGTGAACTACACATTTAACCCTGCGATCAAAAGATAATCATGCTAGATTGCTGAAACATCCACCAAGCTATGTAATTAAGCTAATCCCCAGAAAATGAAACGTTCGAAAAAAAACTTATCCCTCTTTTAGCATACACATCCTTGGTGAGAGATGTATTAGAGATTCCAATAGTGGTCGTCAAAACAGTAAACAAACCTGGATGATCAAAATTATAATCCCCTACTTTCGCCTTTTCTTCCGATGTTAAGCCCCGATAAAACGAGTCTTGGTTTACAAGAACTACACGGTGATCATGAAGCTGTTGAATGATCATATCACATACAGTTGTCTTCCCGGATGCAGTACCTCCAGCCACTCCTGCTCAAGAAAGCAACAAGTTGGGACCAATTCTCATTCTTGAGAAGTTTTTTGCACCAAAATCATTCACCAGTGGTCTACATTGAAACGTACCAATTATGAATGGAACTCTGTTGGCTCCTTTATGTTTGGTGACCGGATATTCATCGTTATAAAGCCCAGTGACCAAATGACTATACTTAGTGGTTTCCATGATTCGTTCGGGTTCCGGCTTCGACAGCTTGTCCCTCAGCATCTTTCTATATATATATATATATATATATATATATATATCAACCAACTCAACAATCAATATTGTCTTGAAAAAGTTGAATAAGATGAATCGGGATCTACAGCTAGGAAACCGTAAACCTTGCTGTGGAGGTCACCCTGGTTACCGCAAAGTAAAAAAGTGTATGAGAATGAACTCAAGATTAAAAGCCATAATTAGCAGAAATATAATTAACCAAAACTGTGTATATGGAGTTTTACTTTTTTGTCCTGAAGGGGGGGGGGGGGGTGTGTGTGTGTGTGTGAGAGCGAGAGAGAGAGAGACGTGGAGTGCTCCAAAAAAAAACAAACAAACAAAAACAAAAAAAATCCAGGGAAATCGCAAGAGCAACACTAAGCCGAGAACCGCAGTAGGATAATACTTACGGGACTGCAGTCAATTCCCAGGTACAAGTCAGCGTTGCATGCGCTCCTTGAGGAGTTCGCCTCTCACTACCAATGACATTTAGATCACGCATCAGCTTAGTGTCGGCCGACATGCACCTACAGAATGTCCAATCTCTGTCCAAGTGCATACTGCTCACTACAAGTACGATATCACATTTGGATAATTTGCCTATGCCAGCATGAATCGCCTCAACGATCTGCAACCCACAAAAGTGAAAGAATGATCGCAAGTTAGGCAATTTCAAACGCTTCAAATTAACAACACCACGCAAGGACACACAGAGGGAGAGAAAAGATCTCACCCACCCATTCAATGACACTAGCAGTCGTTAACGCGAGATCTGAACACACATTAATAGAAACAACCAGGCACCATATAACAGACGTATAGCATCAAGAAGACGCAGCGAGCTCAATTACCACAAATCTGCAGCAATAGCGATCTGTTGCAACCACACTACAGTCCACCCACAGCACACAATTCGAAATTCGCGCAGTCTCTACTAAAAGGAAAAAAGGGCAAAAAACTCCAACGCTCAAGCTCACTCAACCCCAACAACAATACACGCCACTACTCGAACCAAGCCACCGCAAACACCACACAAAAATTCGTCCACGACCACCTCTATACCCCGATCACGAAACCCACAAACAGAATCAGCTCCAAACCACGCACAAGACCACTCCCTGCCCAACCCACTGCAATGAGGCCTCAATCCCGAGACATCGACGCCCGCCACCTCACCAGAGAAACCAAAATCGCCACCGGAATCGAAACCCACGTACTCGCAAGAAACCCACCAATGCAAGAAAAAACTGAGCAGGGCAACCAAGGGCTGCGGTTGAAGAAGGCGGGATTCCGCCATATCTATCGACACACCCGAGATAACGCAGAATGGGAATGAGAATACGTGGGGGAGATCGGAGAGATGGAGTGCACACCACAGGCAAGTCAAGCTACAGATTCGCAAGTGGCAATGCGCTTCCACTGCGACACATTCGAAGCTCCCCAGAGAAAAATTTACCCCAAAGTTTTTTGTAGGTTTGTTTTTCCTTCTTCCATTTTCCCTCTGCTTCTCCTTCCCTCACATCGCATCTGCATCACGCCTTCGCGTAAGGGACCCCGACCCAGAGATTTCTATTATTGCTTGTCCGTTTCGTAGCGCTCAGAAGCATCCTGCAACATGAAAACGCGGAAAAGCTCGACTAGTCATATAGTGGGGGCAGCTGCAATTAGTTTCGCTAATGTGGGTCCTTCCGACGTGGCATGCTGACGTCTCGTTCTATCATATCACGCCACGTTGGAATAGAGAATGACCGACCGTAGCCAGAATAAGAATCTTCCCTCAACTTTCAATCATTGGAAAACGCCCCATACCCGTGTGCAATTCAAAATCCCGGGCGACTGACCACCAGGCCATCCGTATTCCCCGGTCCAGATCCCCATCAACCACTCACCCTGTGACTTTACTTCTACCTTCCCGGCTTACTTTCCAGAGGCCAATGATTTGAGTAGTAGTTGTTCCCCTGCTTTCGATGAGCTGTCACGCTCGTTCCTTCATTGTGCGTTCCCTGCCTGCTTGCGCGTTTGAATCGAAGCCACGGTGAGGCGCAGTTAATGCTGCCCACGGTCATTGGCGCAGGTTAGTTCATAGGACAAGCTTTAGGGTGAACCGGGAATGAGTATTATGGGAACGTTGATATCAGAGGGTCCACGCGAACCAATAAAGAGCTTTTTGTGTTCTCCTTGCTTTTTCAGTCATTCGTTGGAGGGGGCAGCTTTCAGGGCTGACCAATCACTTTGTGGATTCTACCTTTTTGGTTCTCCAAGTTCTAGACGGAATGGAACACGAGAACAATGTGAGCGTGTTCTCTTGGAAGCTCCCAACTCCGCTCCCTTCAGAGTACTATTGGTGGTGATTGAAATATGAAGCAAAAACAAATGTACCTTGTACTCTTTTATTAGAGTCTTGCTTAACATCAGCCTTCAAGATAATAATAAATTAATAGTTTTGATAGTGTTTACATTAATACATTAGAAAAAATTGGTAATGCTTGTTTTTTCCAAAAAATAACTTCAATAAATATTTGAAACTTAAAGAGATCAATGTTAGAAACATTCATGTGCAATATGAGAAATTGTTATTTGTAGAGAATAATATTAAATATATATTATTGATAACTTTATGATTTTATAATACCAGAATTTATAACATAATCAAGCTTTGAACCAAAATTGGATGAAAAAAACTTTGAGACAGAAGATAAGTCTTGGAAAAAAATTGTACTTACTACTTAACAAAATACCTACAATGATTAGGTAATGTGGTTTTGAATGTAACCAAAATTTTATTTTATTTTATCCAAGACACTGAAAATCTTAGGTAATTATCAATCAAAAGGAGTAAAATTGGATTTTATATATATATATATATATATATATATATTCGCCTTCAAGTGTGCTTGGATTTTTTTATTTAGAGTTGATAATTTTTTTGGTTTTCTTTTTTCATAGGATTTTAATGTTTTTAAGCATACAAGATTTATTAATATACTATTTTGAATTACTGAGATTACTTGAAGTTTTCTTTACAAATTTTCTTGTTTTATTGTGAGTGAGGTTTCATTCTAAGGTATTTGTTACATATTGGCATTTGTTTCAAATATAAATAATTATTGTATTAAATAAATATACAAAGTGTTGTAAGATATTTTGATGCAAATATTAATAATAACAACAATGTTTATCCATATGTACACATACATGCAATTTTATGATTACCATTTTAGATTTTTTTTAATAGAAAGATATTTTAGTATTACAGGAAACTAGTTCAATGCAATGAAAATTTTAGAATAAAACAGGTTGGTGTAATTTATAAGACTTAATAATTGCAATCAAATGACTTGTAACTCATTCCAATCCAATCAAACAAGTAACTACAGTATGAGTATTGAGTATTAAAAAACTGTTATTCAAAACAAGCATTTCAAAGTTTCATTCTGACTCTAATTATGAAAATAATATGAAATAAATAAATAAGTAGGTTTTAAAGCCACAGAAACTGAAAGCTACATTCTAGTACCACAAAACTCTCTAAAAATATTTTTTCTTTTACTTTAATTTAAATACAAAATCTTTGAAACTTTTATAAAGAAAAAATAATAAGTTAATAAGTTAATACTTGATATCAAAAAGCACATATCCAATGTTTAATCTTTTTTTGTGCAGAATATCTAAAAAATGAAATAATTTATTTCTAGCAATTAAATCAACATATATATTTTATTTTTCTACAATCTACCTATAACTTTATTAATAGTGGATATATTATTATTATTATTATTATAAATAGATGCATACCACACCAAAAAAGTGATGTCATTTTGCGCAGAAAAATATTTTTTGCTTTAATGAAATACAATTTATTTCATTTTATTTTATTTTTTCTCCCCATTTCTTCCATTGCTTTTATGAGTTCAAGTAAAGCTGTTGACTTCCATGCTCATGGAGTTGGCCTCTAACATGGATCATAAGGCCAGCAGTAGGGAAGCAGAGGTTCAAGTTTGATTGAAGTGGATCCCACACTCTCCTCCACTTTGTAAATCACTTTCTTAATTTTATTGATTCTTTGAATGAAAGAATAAAATGAAAATAAAAGAGAAAAAGAGAAAGCAACAGAAAGAAATAAAAAGACAATAAAAAACTGCAATTGGGTGTAAGTACAAAATCATGTTAAATTCAACAGACAATGTTTGATTTCACATCACCATTTTATTCTAATTATTTATTGAAATATTAGTTTATTCATAAATTGTACACCTTTGTGCCACCCAGTGCCAAAACCACAATGTGTAGCAAATATATTAGAGAATAGAATTGAAACATTGTGAGATTCATTAATTTATGTATTCCCATTTTCTGTTATGAAATATAGAAAAAAATAAATAAAATTAGCCAAACACAAGATCATTTGAAACAATAGTATGCTCAGAACATAAGATGACAGAGCATAGAAATATGTGCACGCTTTTGAATGGTTGTGTAGACATTAACCATTCAGAAAAATTATCAACAATTCAAAGATCTACATGGATATTGCATAATATCTTCTGTTTTTCTCAACTTTTTTTATAAATAAAATATGATTTTTTATTGGGACTATCATTATTCTTAATGATCAGGTTGTTTTTTTTTTTTGTTTTTTTTTGTGTGTGTGTGTGTGTTTTTTTTTTTTTTTTTTTTTTTTTAAGTGTTAGATTCCATTTTTTCTTTTTCTTTTAGCAACGTACAAATTATTTGGTTGTCTTATTTCTAGACATAGATTTCAAACTTTCTCTAGTAGTGATGATAATGTGGTTTTTTTGTAATAATAATTTAAAATGCAAGGTGAAAAAATTATTTAGTTTATATGAAGGTGAAAATTGATCTCAAACTTAGACACGTAAATTATTGAATCCATAAAAAAACATTGTGCATGCAACATCATCTAAAAGCATAACTATACACATGACTCCCAATTCATGTGTCCAAAACATTCTTTAAAATTGATTTTAATTGATATAAAAACTTATGTAGAATAAAATCCTTCTGTGTGTTAATTTTATGTAAAATTTATAAAATTTTAAATATATAATTTAAAAAATTAGATGTTTATAGGGTTTATATCAATGCTATAAAAAAAACTATCTTCAAACTTGCACCTAAAGAGCGTGATGTCAACAACAAATGGTCATCAAATCAAGAAAATTAAATAATAGAGTTTATTTGATTTTCTAATAATTGATCAAGAATTAGAAGGTTCTATAAGTTACAAGAATCTTGCTAAATAAAAATCATGAATTAGAATTTTGCTAAATCTTACAAACAATTATCTTAGTTTAATAATTTATCTTCTTTGTAATCATTTGTATTTAGTTTTTGAAATCAATGTCTTAAATTTTTTTTACTTATATATATATATATATATATATATATATAACTTTAGAAACTTACAAATAATATTTAATAGGTAGAGAAAGCATGAGAAAAAAAATTGTTACTTATTAATAATTTTAAAAAAAAAAAAAAAAAAAAAAAAAAAGATTTCTAATTGATTTGAATTGATCTTATTGCTATAAAAAATTTAGCTATAATTTGATATTAGCACTTTAAAAATATTAAAAGGCTCTTTAGAATCTATTCAAAAAAATAATATTAATTTTTAGAACATATTTTGAAGATTTTTGTAAATTAATTTTATCACTTTTGGATATCATTATGAAGAATTGGAGTAAGATTTGATAGCCTAGTAGTGTTTCTAAATTAATTGGATATTTTTAAACACTATGTTGAAGTCAAGTTTGCAAAAAAAATAATTTTACTAGAAGAAATTAGAATGACCCTTAGCTAGAAGTAATAGGAAATTGGGTGCATATCTTATGTATAAGTTGTAGCATCTTAGAGGTAGTTAGGAGGATAATACTAGGGCCTTGTGGCTCCTCTAGGACACCCTAAATACCACTTGTAAGCCTTCATAAAGCTCAAATCCTTGACCACATAATCAAGTTATTTTTTAGGTAAATCCTAATTATCTAATTATTTCACTTTTTACTTTTATCTTCAAATTATCATGACTTTCTCATAGTAGCTCAAAAAAAAAAAAAAAAAAAAAAAAAAAAAACATCATTAATTTTTTTTAATAATTACCAATATTATTTTTTATTTTTTATTTTTACCATTTATTAAATAAAAAACTAATGAACAAATTGTGCTTAGTTTAAGAGTGTGTATTTCTTTTATTATTCTTCTTTTACTTTTTTATTTAATTAATCAATTACTTTTTTTCTTACTTTCTTGTTGATTGTTCTTCTTATTGCAAACCACTAATTATAAAAATCTTAATCAAGGCAACTTTGTAATTTGGATTGAGAGATAAATTTTACCTCAAACATGCTTGTTTATATTGGTAGCTATGGGTAATGAAGAAGATGAACCTAAGTAATGGTACTGAACCTCAAAATAATATAATATACTTAGTAAAAAAAACATGGAAAATAAAAGAGAGAAAGCAAAGCAATATCTACAAAAATAATGAAAAATAAAATATATTCAATAAGTTCTAAACATCATTAAAATCATAATTCTAAATATCATATATACTTATGCATTAAAATCACTATTTTTAAAAATAATATTCAAATCACATGCTGCCAATTTTAAATATTATACTATATTAATATCAATCTGGTGTAATTCTAAAATACCAAAACATCTTTGTATGTTGATAAAATAAGCCATTTCATTAACCTTTTGGTACAAAACCACACAGCAAATCACACCAAAATATTCAAAATTCTTAAATAATTGTTTCCATGGTGTATGGTCCTCCAAAAAAATATAGTGCTAAGAAGGCCACAACATAGACGAGCCAAGACCCTTGGCATTTGCAAAGGAATTTGCAGAAGACCACTCTGCATCCATCCAACACGATGAAAATTAACCATAATTCATCGCCAAATTTTCATCCATTCAAAGCTTCATCTGCGTGCGGCCTGCTTCGAGCGGAGTGGTGGTGACGTGGCGGCGATGGCGATGCTGCGCTGGTGAGCAGAGAGCATGGATCTGTGCTTTCACGCAAACTTGGATTCAGATCCAGATTCAGTTTTGTGGGTTTTGTGGCGCCGAGGGCCACACGACATCTCACGACAGCCCCACAAGCACCAAAGCATTGATGGCCATGGCGTCTGTCCCCTGAAGTAGTGGAGGATTTCACTTCAGCAGTGGAAAGTTGCAGGTACATGAGGATCGACGGCCCATCGTCAACACATGACTCCAGAACATGGCGGTTGTGTTGACCTATATTGACGAGCAGTGACCGATCTCCTCGAGTAAAGCCAGAGGGACTTGTTCACATAGTGATGCCTACGAGGGATAAGAGGAGGAGGAGGAGAAGAGGAAAAAGATAGTGGTGGCATGGGCTTTGGTGTCAGACTGAGTACAGATGGTGCAAGTGTAGATTCTGGCTCTATTAATTTGAGTCCTGGCGGGCGGGACCGGAACTCTTATGGCTTATTCTGCTCACCTTTAGGTCACTCTGCATTCTCAAATTCGTCAGGACGTGCAAATTCTGATGCGGCGTGTCTGTTCTTCTGGTCTGCAAGCAAGGAGTTTCCGGACCATCCCGTGGCGTGAGACGTGACAATCAACCTTCTCATAGGAACCAATCAATGGAACCTTTTCGTTCAGAGTTTCCACAATATCGAGGCCAATAGCTTCGATTAGTGTGTAGCTCCATCCTCACGAGACGAAGAAGCAACAAAGCAAGCACTAATGCGGTTTGCATGGATCACCTTGTCGCAGTCCACCACAGGAGCTAAGTGGTTACCGTGCAGTTGATGAGCTCTGCTTTCGGATGGCAGATAGTTTACAATTATACCTCCCCACGATTGACAATGATAACCTTGTCTTACATATGTATGAGTGGTCTGATGCTGGACAATCTAGAAAAGCTCACACAAGAAATTGAAATTAGGTCTTCACTTCTTTCTGCAGAAGTGATGTCCTGGTTGGATCAAATTCGATACCAATCATGTTCTTTTGCCCAACACCGAAAAGGACGATGCTAATCCATGTTTCCAATATAAAAGCAGCAGAATTCCTTGGACCTAATCTAAGAATGAGGAACCTGAAGTGTAACATCGCTATACTTCGAAGACTACCAAACCACTCCACTAAAACTAGGTGATTATCATTTCAAAGCTAATAGACCATTCAGGAGACATTCACGTACAGAAGATTCATCTGTCGAAATCAAGAACGGACGCTAATTGTTACATCCTGCATCCTGCAAAAATTACAATGATACATCCAATGTTTAACTAATTGAAAGGAACCTAGATGAAAAAGTATTGTGGTGCTGCTCGCATGACTTCCTGTCCACTTCCTCTTCGACCTCTTGTCCACTTCCGTCCAGTGCAGCCGGAACAACGTCGCAAGTAAAGCCGGTACACGATACCATAAATCATGATAATAATAAGAGCAGAAGCAAAGCAACGCGAAGAAGAGCTCGCTTCATGAATAGAGGATTGCATACATTTCGGAGATATTACTCAATCTCAGCAACAATCCGTTTCTTTCGAGCAGGAGTACGTGGAATAGCTCCAGGAGCACTATGAGCTCTTTTTCGACTTTCTTTCTTCCTTTCAGAGTCCGCAACAGCATGTCGCATTTTGCTAGCCTTGTAAATGGGTTTCGGCAAGTGTCGATGCCTGCAAAACCAACATAAAAGACGTATGAAAATATGCACACAAAAATTGATCCAAACATGAAAAAACTGAAGAGAGAGACTGTTTAATTCATTGTTTCGTCCTCGAGAACCTTCAATATGGACATCCCAAAATATTAATTGAAATACTTTGACCATTCCGAAGGTAATACCTGTTGATGCGATTGATTTCGGGTAGATGCTTGTAGCGTTGTTTGACAGCATCCAGATAAGCATGCTTTTGCTTTTCTCGTGGTACTAACTGCAACGCCGAAAACACGCGTCAATTTGTTATTTCGATAACACCCAACACTTGAAGCAGCAACAAGGTGCACAACTAAGATTGGTACGTACCACTCCCAGTTGCTCGGAAGCTTTCGCCTTCCACACCCGAATATTAGTATCGTCACTACCAGAAAGCACGTATGTTGCGTCGCCACTGAAACTCACAGAGAAAACCCTGCCAAAAGTAATAGACATGAGGCACACGATAAGAACGACGAAAATAATGCATCAATTACGGAACCGATTATAGCGTGGAGAATTCTGGATTTACTAGTGGGTCCATAATATGCTCCACAAGGAACGATCTATTAAAATACGAAAATGAGTTCTGCACTCGCACTGCTTCAACAAGAAAGTCAATTCACCTTTGCATCCGTTTAGTGTGATACACTTCTTTACTGTGGCCTCCGTTGTATGCAAAAATCCTAATCTGCATGAATCACAATCGAGAATATAATACTAAATCACGTTAGTTGTTAACACAGAATCTAAGAGCACCAAAATCATCATGAGACAGTACTAGCAGTAACTAAGTCACCTAAAATTTTTTAAGAGCACTTCTGATGAAAATTCATGTCGCGACTTCAAATGTCATGTCACTAGCATAATGGTGACTGCAGTTCCACAGTAATCACTACATTCAACATACATCAGGTAAAACTGCCTGATGGCGAGACAAGCGAAAGGGAACAAAGACCCAAGGCAATGAGGGAGACCAACCGTCCTATCGTATGAGCCTGTCACGAATTCTCGTCCAGTTGGCGAATAGTCTACAGCCATCCTGAAAGTATACAGGAAGTTTTTCTTTCAGAACAATCAAAACTGTCATAACAATGCAAATACACTAATGCATAAGTAGCACACATTAAAGCAGCTAAATGGGAACACCCAAACGACAAACTCGCCAATGCTGATATTTCCGGGCGGAGGTTTTGCAATCCTGGTTCTCGAGATAAAGGCGCATGTAGAACTATTTAACATGAGTTATAAAATTATGTTAGATGCACTCGGAGTACGTCAGTTTAAACTTTCTCCGACCTTGAAAGAGTAATATCAGGAACACGCTATAGTCGGAACGACATCACACATAGCTTCGAACAACTTCAAGTACTTTGAGCTCGTTCCTGGAAAGTCAACGAAGGTAGAGAAATCTTACACAGCTGATACGTGATCTTTATGTATACACATGGAATAATTCAATTTGCGCATATCATAACTATAGCAGTTCCCATCCTCGTTGGCCTGAGCACATACACTATAAATTGTTACCATGAAGATGAAGATTATTCTCACTACGTGAACAAAATAGGATGCTTACCAAGAAATGACAGAAAAGCACCAACATTCTCCAGCAAACTTACAGCAGTAAAATTCATTGGTTCTCGAGGGTTCCATGCAACAGCATTGGTTTTGGTCTGCAGCACAACAAGCACCAAAATACCCTCATTAGTAACAAAAACAATCGTCAAGACCTAAATTTAAATCTAAATATAAATCTCCAAATCTAAGATCGCTTATTTATAAAAATCAATAACGTTAAATCACAATCTGAAAAATCACAGACAATGTCAATCACTAAGCACAAATCTATGAGTAGTTAGGTTACGGTTCAACATCTTCCTCTATTCTATTGCCCGACTCAAAAATAAGAAAACTTAAGCACGTAAGTCCTTTACAGTAAGAAACTTACCTGCATGATTACTTTTCTCAGTGGAGTTCCCATTCGGAGATCATACAAAGCAATACTCCGATCGCTGCGCCCCCACAATCCATCAGTTAGAAACAAATTTCAAAAAGCTAAAACAACGCTCCCAATAAAGACTAGGTTAAGTTCAACTGAATAGATATTACCAAGAAACAGGAGGATTGGGTCATTACAGTAGATCTTCACAACTGTAACCCAGTAGTGACAAATGCTTGTACGATCAGCAAAGAATCCTTTGTCTAAATATTTTTAGAAAAGAGGGAATTGTGATGAACCTGGCAGTGGTAGCGAACACATCATGCTCAGCTGGATTGAATTTCAACGAAAGTATAGAGTCTGCACCCCATGTGAAAGTGTTGATCGGCTCAGACCTACCAAACCAGATCACAAGAGAAAGCACTTCGTTTAACAACCATGCTCATACTTAAAACTAAGAACAAGTTAAACAGAACATTATCAACCTAAAACTTACACACGATAATTTAGAAGCAATTGTCCCAAGTCATCACATGATGTTACATCTATTGAAGAGTTAAGTTGGGGTCAAAAGAGAAAAGATGTAACACCTGTTGTGATCCCAAACGTCAACCTGAGCACCTCCTGTCGCAAATACTTGGCTGTCCCATCGATGATCCACAGTCCTGAAGGCATTCTTACCTTGATATGTTGCCACAGGCTGTGAAGACAGAGGAGTTAGATACATCACCACAAGGTGAAAAAAATTTTGTGACCGGCTACAAAAAAATTGCAATAAATAATTAAACTGCACCAACTGACCAAACAAAAGCACTTGACTCTAAATAGCAAAAAAGTCTATCAATGAAAACCACCATATAAACTTGCAACTTAGTGAGATCAACGTATCCCTGAGAAGGAACCCGACATCCATAACCCTAGCGTTTGATGATGTGTACAAAAGATTGTCAAGCCAAATAATTGCACCTCTATGATATCGATCTCGTCACCAGTAGATTCCCCAGTAAACGCGGATGGCACTTCCCACAACCGCACTCTGCAATGCACAAGAAATCAATCCTCCCATAGACTTGGTATGGCCGGATGGAAGTAAACATACACCAGAGGCGCTGTCAAATTTGTTTCGATTTTATTTTTTTAGAACTAAAGAAATAAATCAATAAAACTTACGTGCAATCGTCCCCGCAGGACACCAAATGATCCCCATCAGAAGATATAGCCAATCCCCGCACGGCCCCTTTATGTCCTGGAAACTGCCTCACAGTGCGTCTATTCGCACAGAACAAATTTTCGGTGTTAAAATGAAGGGAAAAATTTATGATAACAAAAAAAATAATACTGTAACCACAATTCACAATGGACAATCTAATGTTAAACTATACAACGTAAAATGTAGAATCCGTTAATCATGCATACAGAATTGCTGATAACTCGGTAAAAAGAGCCAGGAGCGGTACCTGTATGCTACATCCCACAACCGAATGTCTGCAAGAAGAAAAACCAGGTTACAAATCTATTTAATTCTCATACTGAACAATAGATCTAAATTCTTCAGGTAAATGAATAACGCCCATCTTCTTATCCATTTGATAGCTCTGTAATTATCGTATCTTAAGAGGCACAAAATTAGCGCTCCGAGAAATCACGTACAAGTTACGCAAAGAAGCTCCTACTTATCAGAACAAAGGAAACGCCTGGTTACCTCCATCCAAGGAAGCTGAGACGAGGCAATTCAGCCGACGAGGGTTCTTGACCATACAAGAGACACCGTCTCCGTGTCCATTTAAAGCTCCAACGAAGGGCTTTGCAAAAACCTGCGCATCATCCATTAAAATAACTTGTTCAATCAAAGACCATTACAATTCTTCCTAAAACCCTGAACACTAAACCCTCGCGTTTTGGTCCACAACTCCAGTAATCGACAATTCTATGCCAAAACATCTGTAGCAACCACACTCCCAGTTCAAAAGCGAAGCAAGGAGAGCTACCTTGTCCAATTTGGCAGAATTGAGAGCTCGAACGTACTCATGCGCCCTTTCCTGCGGATGAAGAGATGGATCCAAATTGCGAAACACCTTCTGCTCTTCCCAAAACCAGCCAAATCGGCATCACAAATCACACCAAACACCACAAAACCCTAACAGTAACCAAGAAGAGAAAGCCAGCTTAAGTATACCAATTTCTTTTTGAAACAAACCTGCAAATCCTGGCTCCGCTCTTTGGTGAATTCCTCCTCGGAGCGAGCTATGACCTTGACCTTCATCTTTCCAGTCGATCAGAATCCCTACGCCTGAATTCGCAATGCTTGTGCAAGCAAAGCGCGTGTGAGATCACAACGCGATCGACTATGCTTGGCAGGAATTAGGGTTTACGTAACGGAACCTGGCCGACATGCTTCATCCACGGAAGCGGGAATGAATGAATTAACCATTCAGGGGTGGATGATACTGTATCACACTGTGTCAGCCCTCCTTCAACGTGAACTTTGGTAACATTCTTTCTACCCTATTATTGAGGCACATGGAAAAATATTGCCTTGTTAAAGATATTTTATGTTTAAGAACTGTAGTGGAATTTTCACTGTAATTCTCCGTAGTACAAAGCTTAGATTTCACAGACATTTCACTCGTCTTTCTTCCGTTATTGAAGTTCACTATTCAAAACAAGTATAAAATGTTAATGTGCACATATGTTAACAGATTTCATTTTTGTTTGTGCCCTCTATTGAAATTTGATACAAATTAATATGTTCAATTACAATTATCCATTCAAATTTAAAAATTTAAAAATTGTGATATATATTTGTAAGGTTTCAACATTTTATACTTGATAATAGTAATTTTTACGATTATGTAATACTAATAAATCCTTAAATCATATGTGTGTGCATATATATATATATATATATATATACACATATTTACAAAGATAATAAAAAATGATAGTTTTTATTTGGAATTAAATCAACAAATAGATCAAATTAAAAAGAACAAGAGTAAGTATTTTCATTCTCAATAATTTTACATGTTTCCAAATCAAAAATAGAGTTTATTATAAAATGATACATATTCTAAAAATATATATATTTTTACATAAAATTCATATTCTTAAAATATACATGATATTAGTTTTAAATATAAAAAAATATTTTCAATACATAAAATAAAAAATGCATAAATCAATTATAAATTTTACCACAAAATAATATCTCATAAACAAGATTTTTTTTTTTTTTTTTTTTTTTGTAAGTATTTAAGAAATATGTTAATTTTTAATATAAATTATTTAAGTAAGCATTTATAAATAAAAATATATAAAAATAAGTTGATAGATGTTATCATCCTTAAAAAAACATCATAAAAGCTTTCTACATAGAAATTGGATCTATAGATGTTCTTAGTTGCACAAAGTACATATTAATTTTTTAATGTAAGTATCAAATATCTTAAAAGCTACTATGAAAGTATCCTACAACTTTAATACTTAGTGTATAAGCATTGTGGTGCTTATAAAGCTTTTTTTATAGAATTTTCACTAAATGATTTAAATAGAAGCAAGATTGAAGCCATTCTTTATTTTGTCAATATCTTATCCATATCAAAGACATAAACTAGACAAATTTGTAAAAAAAAATAATATAATTATGTATAACTAAAAATTTTAAATTTTAAATTTTAAAAAAAGTATATTTATAAAAGTAGAAAGATATTAGAATAGTTATTGCTAAGTACAAGAACTATAACATCTTAATAAAAAATTGGAATACAATAATGATATTGATAGGACTAAAAATAGACTTAATCTTGCCTTCATTAATATTAGGTAGCAAAAAAGCCATGTAGAAGCTTCCTATAAACCACAAGATTGCACACTATGCATCTGACTTATAAAATGCTTTCATGATAGCTACCTAGAATTATAAAACTTGTTGGAGAGTTTGATATAGTTACATGTAAATCTAATATGCATACAAGAAGTTTCATCAATATTTTTTGAAAAAGATATTATCTATCTAATTTATTTCTACTTACTTTTACTAAATCTTATTTTGTATATTTATTTGAGTAGTGCAAATAATTATAATATTATTCCAAATAAGATCTATAAGAAACCTTTAGATTTTAACTTGTTTTATGAGTAAATAAAATAAAAGATATTTTTTGTAATTCTTGATTTATTTTGTACAAAAATAATTAATTACTTTTATAAACCATTGATAATATCTTGGATCTAAGTAAAAAAAATTATATAGTTATTTAATTATTATTCAAGCCTTTACAATTAAAATATGTATTATTTTTACATATTCTTTTAGCATAGATATTTGTAATATCTCATAATTTAGTTTAAAACTTTCTAGTTTCTTTGTGTTTGGCAAAAATCATCATGATATCTTTTTCATCTTATAAATATGCATCTTCTTAATCTTTTTTTTGTCATTATTGGTTATGTATGTTCAGTGTGTTTTAACAAATCTCTCTCTCTCTCTCTCTCTCTCTCTATATATATATATATATATATATATCTTTTATGATGTTTTTTATTTTGATTTGTAGTGTTATGTAGAAAATATTTTATTTTATTTTATTTTATTGGAAATGTTTTAAGTTTTCAAAAAAATAATTAAGAGTATCATACACAAATGAATGATTGCACAAAATCTCAAATTGTAGCATTTTAAATATGTGACTCATTTATTTCTGTGCAACAACAAACTAGAAAGAACTGTGTGGTGGCTGCACTCTGATCCTAAGTGCATCACAGTTTGAGTAACCTGTGTTAAATGTGCAAAGAAAAGTTTGTCTTTCTTTCCTTGATGCATGGCGTATAACCTTGACACAATGACTTTGGAGATGTCACAACTTAATATTGTTTTATAAGGCAGTTCCTTCTAACTGTGTACAATTTGTCAATCCATTGTAAGGATTATACATGAGGTGCACCTGTCTCTTTAGATATATATATATATATATATATGTGTGTGTACACACACATACTTTCCCTACTTCTCATCATCTTCTCTGTGTAGAAGTACTAATACCTGATATTAATCATTCTCTCCTGCTCATGTATGTATTATCAAAACATATGCATTAATAGATGATGATTCTAATAATAAAAATAATTAGTATAATTATTGATAAATAAAAATTGATCATAATTATAGAAAAAAACTTATAACAATGGTAATAATAACTTATAACTCCAAGTGGGAGTCTCACACCTTCTCTGCTAGACATGGACAACAGGGTACCAAAACCACTGGCATGGTGTGCCTTTTATTATTAAAATGCAGTGCCGTATGAAGAGGCTCATGCTTTGCATGGGGACATGCCATCCTGTCACCGGAAGTATTCCCGTCCCCCTCTACCGCCCCTTCTCACGCTCTACCTGTCTCTTTGTGGCAGCAGCAGGGCCGAACCAGCCCGGTCCTTGCCCGACCTAGCCCAGCCCAATTCAGTCCACCCAACGCAGCCCGACCCGGCTCATAATAGAGGGTGCCACCGCATGTCTGGAAAGGTCCCAGTGTCCAATGCAAGTAGCAAACTGGCGCTGGAGCACTCAGAGAGGTTGCCATCTTCAAGTTCTGGCTATGCCCTGTGCCATGTTGGATGAGAACGGGACTTTGTTCCCCAGGGTGAGGGGAACTTCCGTTCTGAAAGCTACCAGTGACATGCACACACGTGGGGAGCTCAATCATCAGCACGCAGTGACTCTGTCCCCCTCACTTAGTCGCCACCCCATTTATTCGAACTTTCTTTGATCCTTCCAAAAATTGGGATTTCTAGAATATGAATTAGTACGAGGCCATAGAAGGCAACGGTTCCAGTGCCCTTTCCATTCCTCCTCCTTTAGATTCCTCTTCAATGGGGACCCTGGGCTGTACAAACGAATCTTACAAGTTTTCATTCTTTTGCATTTGTCTGTCAAGTATCGAGAAATTGCCGGAAAATATAAGAAAATTAAATTATAAATTATAAAAAATTTAAAATAATCAAATTCAACAACGTATTTTAATTGAACACATTTACTCTAGACGGGTGTTTTTTTAAAACTTAACTATCATGAATTAGATCTAAAAAATTAACCGTCCACATGAATGTAGACATTTTATTAACCCACTGTACTGATTATTCCTCACTTGAGCATTAAGAAACATAATGTTGTGATAATTTTTAGCTTCTATATTCAATTATTTAATGCTATCAAACCTTTTGTTCAAACTTAATGATTATAGCCAAAAAAAAAATTGGTATCCAATCTCATGCAAAATTAAGAAAAAAAAAAACACTAATAAATGTTGTGTCTCATTATTTTATTTGTCCTAACAATACTATTATTTGTCATTATATTATTTGTCCTAACAATACTATTCAAGAATGAAAGAGATAAAACACATATATACACACACACGGTAATATGTGCATAAAAGATGACATGTGCTATTCTTTGGCACAATCCATGACTGGACATGACGTGGCGGAAGGAGAGGAGACAAGAAACCCTAAACCCTAAACAAGCCAACTTTGCGAAGCTGGCTCGGGCTTTGAAACCCGCGTTCGGGTTTCGGCGACTTGCCAACGCCAGGGCGACATCGTCGAATGAGCGGAGTTGCGATTGCGTCGCTGGCGACCCCACCGAGCAATGAAATGCGGCGTGGGATCCCAGCAGGATGGGACCAGAGATTGGCAGAGGCCGTGGTGGAGCACAGGGACTAAACAGCACAGAAACAGCCTCGCAACCGAATTATGGCGGTTGAATGAGTTGCCTGGCCACAATCGACGTGGCGAGCTAGACGAACGGGGAGGTACCCGATCAGGCGTCGCGAATCCGGTCGACAATACGTGAATTACCTCCCCGTCTTCCCGGAAGTTGATTTCGGACGCCCTTTTGCGGCAGCGAAGATTGGCGTACCATAGTCAGCGAGAAGGGGGTGAAAAAACCACACATATCTCACAGCTTGTTCTTGAAGGCACATGGTCACTAACACCCGCGGAAACTACCGTTCATCAGAGCTGGGGTGAGTGACGAATTATGCCTGTGATCCGGTGTGCTATCAGGATTGGTCGGGATCGAGGGCAACGCCATCGGACTAGCCTCCTAATTGATCGCCACCACCTTCCGCACTGCTTCCTCCCCACTCTCCGCTTCACCATTGTCTGCGCTTCCTCCTCTCGCGATTCGTACCCCAGCGCGACGTTGCTTGTCTCGCCGTTGTGCTTGGGTTTCTGTGGCGCTTGTTGTTGGGTTTCGGCGCGTTTGATGTTGGGAGAGACCAGTGGTTGTTGCTTCTAGCATGGCAACATCGTTTGTGAGTGAGAACTCTGCATCGTCTAACGTACTCGTGCTCGGTTTCGACGCTTCCTCCTCCTCCGCCCTTTTTTCCTGTTGCTGTCATTGCTACAGTGAGTCATTTTGCGCTGGAGAGGCGGATCACTGCGACTGCTGCCGACTGTCCTTCCATTCGTCTGCACGGAGGTCACGCTCTCTGTGCTGATTATACGTGTGAAGGTGTGTGATCTGTCGTTGTTGGATTTCGATGGTAGAGTGAGAGTTTTCTGCATTTTTTTCTCCGAATGTGATTCTGCCTCGAAATGGGGTAGTCGGGGATCAAAGAGGTAGTCTGTAAACACCGGAAATAAGAGCATCGATGGCCTGTGCTTGCATATCCCCGCTCTTGCACGGAGTCATCTTGCGTGGATTGCTATCTTGTGGTTCTCTTGTGCTCATTTTTTCCTTATAGACGCTTGTAGCATTCGTAAAATTTTGGAGAGAACGTTGTGGAAGAATCTCGCCGCGCCATTTGCGGGGTACACCTTGTTGGCCAGTTGATATTGCTCGTGAACATGGATCACGTGGAAGTCCCATAATGTTATGCAGATGGCGATGAAATTGTTCTTTCTGTGGAGATGATGCACTGAGAATATTTTGCTTGGATTTAGCGATACCTTTGAAGTTCTTGTGTGTAGAACTAGACATTTGTTATCTTTCCGTCAAGATACGCAAGATAGTACGATTGCAGGCGCTCACACATTTGTGTCCAGATAATTTGATCTTCTTCTGAGAGTGAGCCATTCAAATTTACTGAATGTTTTTTCAACTGCATTTTTATAGCAGGAGAGTTTCAAGCGTGAGGAGTCTCTCATCACAATGTGCTTTGTAGTCGACGTGGCAGTGGATGATTCTCCAGGCTGAGGAAGGCTTGGCGCAAATCCTGTCTTTCAATCTTGCCACTCTTCGTGAGCAATGTAGATCTTTCGGTGCTGCCTGTGGATTGATCACTCAGTTGAAGAAAATCCCATTTCTCATGAGTGCACGCTGCCCAGTGCAACCCTAACCACGTTGATAGAAACAAAGGATTACTTATGACGTTCAATTCAAGATCACTTTCCCGAATTGTTCCTGTCCTGGGTCAGCAGTCCTCAGGTTCGGAGTCCGATATGGACAGCAGCAGTGAGCAGGTTGCGAAGTTTGACTTCTTCGGAGCCGAGCAAACACGATTCCACTTTCCGGGAGCAGTGAGGAAATTTGCGTACAGGTTCGACGGCTATGGAAAATTCGTCAAGAAGGAATGGGACTTGATGAAGGAGGTTTCTGATGGCTTTTGCTGGTATCATGTGGAGCTTCCAAGGTCAAGCCAAAAGTTGTCCATGTCCGCCGAGTATCTCATAGACGTCCTGTGCCCTCCCCTGAAGCTTCAAGAAATTCTCGCCCTTGTCAGTAGTGGCCCCTTCTGTGGGACAGTGGATGGCGCTTTGGTGTTTAGGGTGAACTCTGCCGGTCCTTGCGCAAGTAAGTTCACGCAAAGGATCTCTGCCATAGTCACTGACAGGCGTGTGATTAGCGTCTCGCTCGGTCGTGTGTCGAGGCTGGATTTCTCAACAGCTTCTACTCGGTCGCTGTTGTCTGAGGTTCCATTGATTGAGGCCAAGGAGCAAAGCAATGACACAGATAGCGAGCGGATGAGCCACCCCGGATCTACGAAGTCCAGGGGCGTGGTCATTCAAGAGCATGTTCTGGAGTTTTTGTTGAGTAGGAACACCTTTGAAGAGGCCGAGAATGCTATTCCTACAGGAGTCGGTAATTTATTGGTGCACATCATTGACACCCACGTGGACCAACTGCATGAGATTGTGCTGCAGCTGGAGACCGAATTGGACGAGGTCGAGCGAGACTTGGATATAGGTGGGCATTTCACCTATTTGCAACTACAATGATAGGTTTACTCTTCTTCTAGTTTTGATCAAGATCGTGATGGGTCTGTTCAACTTATCTGCTGCAGGTGTTGGTGCGACAAAGAAGCAGATGCTGGACGACCGACGGTTTCCTAAGATGCACTTGAACTTGCAGCGGTTATTGCAAGTGATAGCCCACGGCGACCAAGTGTTTCCCAGAGTGAAGGATAAGTGTGCTGGGAAATCCTGGTGCTCCTCCGAAGATCTGGCTACGCTGGAGGCACTTGTAGGGCGATTGAGGAAGCTGAAAGAGAATGTGGGCTTCATTGTGAGCCGCATTACGGCCATTCAAGCAGGGCTCGATAGCTGGCAAGCAGAACAGATTAACCGCAAGTTATACTATCTGTCCTTCTTGTCCATGTTGTTTCTCCCGCTCTCGATCGTTACTGGAGGTTAGTGTCTAACTCTTATCTTGAGCTTCAACGTGTAATGGTTTTCAGAGACACAGTTTTTGATTATCAGTTGCAGAAGGTACCTTCGTACTAAATTTCCTCATTTCTGCCCTTCTGCAGCGTTTGGAATGAACGTGGGTGGAGTGCCGTGGACAACGCAGACCAATCCAAAGAACATCCATGGATTCCGCAACATCATGCTTTTATGTGCTGTTATTGTACTTCTTTTGCTGGCAATGTTTGGGGCTGCTCCCTTGTACAACTACCTCAAAAGCCGCAGTCGCCAAGGGACGAGGGACAGGCGGCTTCGGTCGCAGAAGTCTGTTCGATACCTAGGTGGCAGTAAGCGGCATTCGCAATATCTTCCTCTTTGAGCTATTGCCTTACATTCTTGTGGATTCGTGAATTTTAGCCCGAATTCTGCCTCCGCTTGTGAATGTGAATGATTTCAAGACATGTAACTGAACATCATCACAAATCAATAAAGTTGAAATCAGACCTCCTTATTTTAGTTTTTGTTTGTGAAGTGGATGCATATGATTTTGACGTGAACTGTCATAAGCTCCTCTCAGGAGATCTAAGAAAATATGGGAGACCAATAACGAGATGGTGTCGTGGATGTGCATTTGCACTGTTGTTTGCCAGATTTGAACACACACTTCTTTTGTACTTCTTCCTAGTTATCTTAGTTGAAGATAATTCTAATTACTCCTCGGAGTTGTGTCATGGAAACAATCTACACCCAGTAATTGCCCCTGCATGACAAGCACAGATTCTCTTCCATGGTTAAGAGTAAGGTTTGTTTGATGGCGAGCAGTGATCCCAATCGCAACAGAACAAACATTCCCTCTGAAAAATCTTGACTGATACAAAAGTTGGTGACGTAAGTATCTAGCTATGTACGAAACAGAAGTCAATGAATATGGCACGTGACTTGGACCCTTCAGAAGGCAACTTCTTTTGAGGAAAATAGACAACAGTTCCAAGTGTTTTTAAAGTGGAAAGACTCTGTGAGCAGCCGGATATGCCTAAGATCAGATGGTAGGCGCAGAATCACCTCCCCCATCAGCGCAGCCCAATGCAATCTCAACACAAAGCTCCGTGAAACAGAAATTGATGATTATCATTTGTGATGTGTGAAAAGGCTCATGCTCAACCTTTCCTTTTGAGGTCTTATTCTACCTTTATCTTTAGGGTTTCGCGCCTCTCTTCTTCCTGGCGTTTAAATGCGGATGAATCTATGAGTTACTGGTTTAGAAACGTTCAATAAGCTGGTCTTGCAACTCGGCCATGAAGATAATATCTGAAGTGGGGTGAAGTTCAACACTGATGGTTTTGGGATTAGAATCTCTGCTTTTGTAGCTTTGCCGGTGTTGGGTGGATCGCCTTCTTGGTACCGCAGGAATGGAAAAGGAGACGTTGCATGTTGCATTGTGAGTTGCAATAATTAGTTGGGCATTGCGATCAAGGTTCTGGGTTTTAGGTTCGTCGTCATGTTGCAGGGCGCGCACGTTCGATGTTCCGCGGCCTGGACAAGCACTTTACATGCTGTTGAAACGCGCAATGAGATTATTGCGAGGCGCTCGTCATCTCGAAGAAGTGTCATTTGTAGAATGAGGAATTTAGATCGTTTGTGGAAGTGTTCTGGCGCCGTGACCATGGTTTGCTCATCCCTGGATATGTCTTTGAAGATATCTTGTAATCAATTTCGCCCGTCTTTGGGATTCAGAAGTAGAATATTGGGTGAGATTGGCCCGATGAAGTTACATAGCAGGAATTGGAATGTGTCGATTGTGATGGCTGGGCGTCAAGATGCAGAGAATACGAGAACTGGAACTATGAATAATGAGACAAGCGAAGGTTTGCGAGAGGAGCTTCTGGTGCCGTCAATAGTGGACGAACCCCCGCAGGTAGAGCATCTCCCTCCCAGTGGCTCATACGTACCGGCACACGCTACTGTGCAGTATCTGGTGCACTTAAAATTGGACGCCTTTTTCGATTATTCCCCAACGCGAAACAATAGAGGAATAGAGATGAGAGGGTTGAAAGCCAGTGTCGCGTATTCCTTTTTCACGTTCTCCTTGTATTCTTACATGGACCTTTCGTTGCTTGCGCATTTATTGTCACAGCTTCCTAGTGGTATAGTGATCGTCGGCTTCTTGGTAACCGGATGTCTTATCATCTTCCCGTCTACGCAGCTTTTGATACTGGAAGTGTTGTGGGTGCATCACTGTATACATGTCATGATCTCCAATCCTTGATATTTCCCTTATAAGGTTTTCAAGCCTGTGGAAAAATTTAAGCTTCTTTAAGTTAGTGGCAAAAGGGAAAGATGCCTTATCAGGTTGCTAATTTCTGATTACTTTGCTATTATTTCATATCTTAAGAAGGTCGTAAACGTCTGACCTGGAGGTCTCACATTGTTGCACTCGAAAACTGTCGAAGTGCTTCTTGGAAGCCATGTGGCACACGGAGTGCACCATTCTACAATTTGAGTGTACCTAGGGTCTTAATTTTGTAGTGTCTGCTGTACATCTTTACATTGCAAGTATTTTTAATTCTCCAAATTCTGTATTTACTATCTGCTAAAGCACTGAATTGAAATTTTTTTATCGTCGTTTACAGATCGTGAGAGGCGTGCCAATGAATCTAGCAGCTGGTGTAGGTGTCACTGCAGCAGTTATTATGATGGCAGTTCTTGGGTTTGTGGCCAAGCCCCGGAACGACGATGGTGGAGGCTCTGTTTCAGATCTCATCAAGAGGGGCCAACTAAGATCTGACAGGGGAGAGTATGTCTCAATCTTGTGCTTAAGTTGACGTGTATAAGCTATTCTATTTAAAGTACCATGCTGAGTTTGATCAAAGCTTGTGTGCAGTACTTAGTCAATTAATTCCTCCTTTTTCAAGCTATTGTTTTGGTAACTGCACGATCAGCATTGTACTTATTATTGTATTTTGTTGATGATTGGATGCAGTGGAAAATCGCTTAAATACGAGGACCCCTTTAACAACCCTTTTGTTGGTGGAAAGGCAGGAAAGGAGAATTCAGTTGTGAAAATGTACGGTAGACTCTTCAGGGTAGCTCCCACAACACTGACTGATGAGAAAAGATTGAGTCACCAGAACAGGCGTGTCCAAGCTTACAGGTGGAAGCGCCCCGTTGTTTTTTTGAGTGAAGGCGAGCCTGTTCCAGAAGGAGTGGATCCTGAGGAAGTCCGTTGGATACCAGCAAATCACCCCTTTGCAACAACTTTTAACTATATCGATGAAGATTTGGCCCAGCAGAACGTCATGCAAGTTAGGGGAGTCCCTTCTCGGCTGAAAGCTGAGCACGAAGCACTTCGGAAGAAGATGATGGAAGCTGCAAGCAAGGTAAGGGTCACCATTTGGTATTCATCCGTGGTAAATTGTAACCTCCACATGTGATGTCAGATCTATCTCCTACTATCAGTTCAGGTACCATTGCAGTTTTGGATAGTCTAGCTTTCAACTTGGATGTTTTACATTTTTTAAAAAACTCGAGGCTGTAGATTGATAAGGCTCGAATTCTCCAATACATGATTATCTCATGCATTGTCATTTCTATTCTTCCACCTAATGCTCTTCTTTGATTCCTTGTGCAGGAGCCAGAGTTTAAACTACCTGATAGTTCCGTGGATCAGTGGGGCTCCCCTCCTAGTCCTGGTGAAGGCGGTGCAGACGAGACTGAAGGAGAGCGTGGAGGTAGGCGGCAATTGGATCGCAGAAGGTCGTCTCCTGTTAATAATGTATCTCCTCGTCTGCGGAACATAGATGGATCTGAGATCTTGGATGAGCCCCAATGATTTTCCTGTGCGGGACATCTCTAGCAACTCGGTCTTCTACTGGCCCTTACTGAAAGAGAACCCACATTTCCAGCTGAAAGAGTGTACTTGTTTCTGAAAACCATGGATACATGCTTCAAATGTGTCTTTTTGATAATCGTGCCTGAATTGGCACGAACGCGAGAAGACATTGATGACACAATATTTGTTTCTGAGAGTGCTACCGAATGCATTTCGACAGAGAATGAATACTTCAGTTTAAATTAAGGATTCTTAGGTTGATGTAGAGGTTTTTGTCTTTTTCAGTGTACCATATTCTGCACGATTGCAGTTTTAATTTCTGCTTTCTTTGATTTGAGCCCAAGAGCGCTTGAAGTGGTTTATGCAGAGATGTTCGAGTGATTGTCTTGTTCTTGAGATCTCCGAAAGAATGTGATCAACCACGAAGGTTGGGGATTCCGGGTTATGCCACCAGCTGACCAAATCCACAAATCACACAAATGTAAAGAATTTTAAAACCAGAGGGTTAAAATGAGCTTCAGAAGTAGGTGCACAGCAAGTCCTCATTCTTAATCTATAACATATGCAGGTTGTGGTGTGGCAAAATTTCATGTTATGTTTGAGGTTGAAAAGTAAACTTCTAGGACTTTGAAGTAAATGTCGCTTTACTGTATCTTCGTCGCTTTGTTAGCAGTTTAACCTTGCTATTCTCTTCCAGGGATGTCTCATAGGCTGGATATCGTCAACTATGTCCATCCATGTGGATTTTGGGTAGTCATGTTGTTGCAAAACATTCAGGAGTTAGGATTTAGGTTAAAGGATTTGGATTCATGAGGCAAATAATTGTTTTATGTAACTTGTTAGACTTTTGCTTGTCTTTTGTCCTAGATGAATATTTGTCAACATCCAGCTAGGGATGATATATTTTGCAAGAGAATCACAAGAGATGTCCTTTCCACTTTTTTGCAGCTCCCAGTGTGCATTTGACTTGCTTATTTCGCATTTTTAAAATTTATAAGGGATCAAGTTTTAGATTCTTTAACTTGCTTTTTAACTAAAACCAAGCATTTGTATTCTATTTCAAAAATTGTTTATCAAGTTATTCTTTCAAATTCGACATATACAAATATATATATATATATATATATATACAAATACAAAATATTAAAAACATGAAATAAATATAATTTAATCAAATCAAATATTTTTGTACATAGATATACACAGAATATATATTTTGGATGTTACCTTCAATAACAAATAATTTTTTTCTTGTTACTATCAATTATTCATCTTATGGATAATCCTAGTCTTAAATACTATTACAGATTGTAAGTATTCAAATATCATCTTAATTAGATCCAATGGCAAAGTATTTAGTAAGTACTTGACAATACATATATATATTTTATGTTTTAAAAAAACAGTTCTTATTTATAATGTTTTTAAAAAATACATAATTTATTTTAAATCTTATAAAATATTTTTATACATTTTATTTGATTTATGGTTTAAAAGTTATTTCATAACATAGTGTAGCTATTATAATATTTTAAGTTGTTTTTATAACATTTATTCTTACTTCAACTTTATTTGTTTATTTATTTTTAGAACTACTAAATTATAAATAAATTAATTAAAAAAAATACAAATAATAGATACATTGTAAAATAAGTTATTCTTTTTAATAGGTATACATATAGTTTGTTTAAATTCATTTTGAAACATAACAAATTTGAATTACTTAATTTTTCTTAAATTTTAATTTATTCAATAATATCTATAAAAATCAATCTTCATGATATATATATATATATATATATATATATATACATGATATTAATTTAAAAATATTTTAACTATAAATTTATTATTTATTATACATTAATTTATATATATATATAATATAAGTTTATTTAAAATAATTTTATTAAAAAATTTATAATTTTATAATTATATATTTAATATATATAATTTTTCTAAATAAAATTTAAATTATTAATATATACCATTAAAAAAATCTAAATATATATATATATATATATATATATATGTTATCGTATGACGTGGTCTTCTATCTAGGAATACATTGGGTACCTGGCTATGGAGAGTTTACTTGAAATTTGATGGCAAAAATTCAACAAGTGATTTGTCCTCAATAAAAAAGACAAATAATACAAAAATCTCACAAAAGAGAAGTTATGTATATAAACCCTCTTGTATTCAAGTAAGTTTGTACAAAAAGGGTTCAAATTTCCACAAAAACCCTTCAAAATTTTATTCACCCGCAAGGAATTATTTCTTCTTGATCTTTAGAGTCCAATAACTCTTGATCCAACTATCCAATTTCTATAAAATTTTCTTCAAAGTGTAGAAAATCTTCTTGAGTTTCACCACAAGAAAGAATCAACTATAAATTCATTTCCGATCGTCCGATATCTCAAAACTCCTAGCAGGTGCTTAAAACCCTAGCTCAGAGACACCTGAGCACTATTTTCCTTATATCTCACAAATCCAAAATCCTAATGCCAAAAAAATTTTTTGCAAATAGTCTTGTGATATAAACATATATACTTCTGAAAATTTTGAGCCAAAAATCTTTCAAATTGCCTAAGATATAGCTCAAAATGTAACCACTATGTAAACGGGTCACTTACTGCCCTTAAGTTTGTAAGCACTGATTTTAACTCCTAATATCTCCTTCATCCTACCTTGGATTTTTTTGAGCTGTATACAAAAAGTGTAGTTGTAAAAGTGCTCTCTCCAACCCCAATCGCCGATCCTTGATTGCTTTCTGTATGCGTGAGTTATACCCAAAAGAGTGATAGTAGATCCAAAATCGACATCTTAACTTTGAGTGCCTATAACTTCTTCATAAAAAGTGCAAATCACACAAAATTTGCACCTAAACTAGATCCAAAAATCTAAACCTTATGATTCTAGCCTCCGATGTTTGACTTCTCTTAAAAAACAAATCTAATCCCTAATAAGCCCTCGGATAGCCTCCTTAAATCCCATTGGGCATGATTTTTGGTCAATTAGAATAGAGATTTCTATCATCCACCTCTATTCATCCACATGGATGGCCAAACTACCCTTTTTACACTAAAAATCCTTTTCTAATCCTTTTTCTTATAAGAGTTACATACTTTGTGCTTTAAGCACCAAATAAAAGAAATAAACTAAGATTTTAAGGATCACCAATGTCTAATAAAGGTGACTTAAGATATATATAAGTTATTATCAATATAAATAAACCTCAAAATCACTATCAAAAGAAGAAATAAGATTGTATAAATCTTAATAATAATCCTTTTAATAGATCCCTTCTAAACTAGTAATCTAACCACATCTTGTAACCAATAAAAGTCCATTGATATGGCTCTCATTTAACTATGTAATAAATTGTACATTAAATATACATGTATAATTTTTTTTACATAGTAGCTAAACTACAACACAACAACGTGTGTGTGTGTGTATATATATATATATATATATATATATATATATATACATACACACACTTATAATTGATTTTTATAACAAATAAGAATAATTGAAACTAATATACATTTTGATAACTTGGTTTTGAAATTTGTACCTTCTAACACCAAGATAATATTATGCTTGTCTAAATTTTGTAATATGGTTCTAAGTCTCTAATATTATAAACACAATAGAATGCTATGCTCTACACAATATAAACAACCTTAAGACATTTATAAATATTAAAAATAAGAATAAATTATAAATAAAATTATAACAACTAGCAATTACAGTTGTTTGAGTTAATGTTGTAAGATTAAAAATTATATATGACTTTTGAAATTAATTTAAATTAGAATTAAAATAATCAATTATATAAAGAACATTTAAAATAAAATTAAAAAATAAGAGAAATTTGGCACATGGCATTGACAATGATATGAAAAATATTTAAGAGTGGGTGAATTTAGAGAAAAAATAAGATCTCTCAAGAATTCTCATAATTGATGCCTATATTATTTAAGTAGATAGAAATAAATAGAAATAAATAAAAATAAATAAAAATAAGTAGAAATAAATAAAAATATATTAAGAAGATTATATCTTTTTTAAGAAGCATTAAAGAAGTTTTTCAAATTTAAATTAAATATTTATATTTTTATAGATATGCCATATAGTTATTGAAACTTGTTCTGTAAGTTTTTTATTTTTAAAAAGTTGTAATGAAAGCAACCTACAACTTGATGCTTAAGCCACTAGTCTTGTAGTTTCTAAGAAGCTTCTTTAAAACTTTTATAGCTTATATATATAGAAACAAGACTAAGACAATTGTTAGTCTTCTCAATATCTATTTTGTATTTTAGTCTTGGTTCAAGATTTTCTAGTCTCTTTGTATTTGGCAATGGTCATATTAGTTTTTTTCTATCTTATAATTATATCTTCTTTCTTTATTAATTTTCTTCTTTAGTGATACATGAATGTTTATCTTTTGAATTTTATATTGATTTCTATTTTTAATAATTTAATAAGACTAATAATTTATTATAATTATTTTTATTTAAAAAGTGAATAGATTATTCCACTTCTTAAGAAATATTATTGTGTTTTTAAAGATTGAAGATTATCCACCTTTAAACTAATATTTTTTATTTTTTAACATTGATATTTTTTTAATAAAGAATATAGACTACACTTCTTTATAGAAATTTTTATTTTATATTAGAGATTGTAGATTATTCTCTTTTAATTTGAATTATATGTTTGTTAGTATTGTCTATTATTTATACAAAAGAAAATAAACTATGGATATTATATTTGGTAGAAGTGAAAATAGATTTGTAACTATTGTTATTATAGACACACTACTCAAGTAGAATAAGATTCCAAAAGTTCAAGAGCTAAAATAGAAGATGTTTACTTTATATCACAAGTAAGGAGCTATGACAAGGCATAAGAATAAGACAAGGAGGCCCAAATTGAGCCACAAGGATTGCATTGTTAAGATTGAGGATCCCCTCAATTTCAACTTCTATATATATTAGATACAAAGAAGCTCTTTGAGGAGTTTCCTTGATGCTTGGAAGTGAAGTAAGCCTAAAATCCTTCTATAACCATCTAAGATTTTTTAGAACCTTCTTTTTTTAGTTTTAAGTTTTAAAAAGAGAGATAGAATTGAAATTGATCAAAGATGAAGGAAATCAAAGATGTATTACATAATATTTGCTACATAATCTGTCTTTTACATGTTAAAAGATTCATTAATCCTTACAATTAAAAATAATAATCAATGCTTTCTATTATAGATTAAGCTTGAACTTCCATGTCTTTATTGCAAAAACGTCCTTCACAAACTACTTCAATGTATCCTCTTGGTTCAAGTGGTTCTTCATCTCAAGATCAACAATATGAAATGCTTGGTTGAGATGGCCTAATTGGCATGGTATTATCCTCTTTATTATTCATATTTTACTATGTAAGCTAAATCAAAGATATGTCATAATCTTAAGATGGAATGGAATTACTTTTAAATTTGTTAGTTTATATATATGAAAGTTGAGCTTTGAAACTTTTGAAATTACTTCCACCTCTCTTATAAAAAATTACAAAGTCTAAAATATATTATATTCAGATATGCCAAATGGAATTATTATCTAATACATAATGCTACTTAACGCCTAAAAGGATGTCATGAATAAAATTCATGTACCTTTTGTGTTGCATTGATTAAGTTTGAAGCTAACTCTTACATGCGCTCGCTAATATTATAACCATTGTCGTGTTGTAATATATTTATGTGATGAAAATATTAATAAGAATGATTTTTTAAAATTAATATTCAATCATTTTAATTTAATAGAAACTCAAGATACTTAAAAAAGATTTTATAAAAGCCTTTTAAATTATTTTTTTGTTTTAAAAGCTATTAGATAAGAATTAATTAATAATTTTTTCTTCTAAATTATAGAAATTCTTTTATTATTTTAAAAAAGCCATATAAATTAATAAAAATAAAATAGAAGAAATAAATAATTAATATGGTTGATACTAGGATTAGGTTGAAGATATGATCGAGCATAAAAATCCCTAGGATAGGTTGGATTGATATTTGGGGGTCAACTGTTTGTGGGACAGGGTCAAAATCAAACCTTTAGTAACTAAAACGACTATCAAGGGCAAAATATGGGATCATTTAGAGATTGGCGACTAAGATTTGAGAGCTAGTTTTAAGCTCGTTTCAGAGATATGAGACTTATTTTCATAGATTTTGGGATGACTTTGCAATTATTATTCAATGTCAAGATTTGTATTGGTGATTTGGATTTTATGCAATAAAATTAGTACTAACATTCTTGGCTAATTTGTGCAATTTGTATAATATCTACAATTAAAAAATTGATAATATGTAGTTGATTAGATATGCTATAAGTGTGTGAAATTTTGTAATAATCTAATAGTGCAATTGAGAGATATTTGATTATTAGCATGAAGAGATATCAAAAATTAGTAATTTGAGATTATTTAGGATTTTTACAATATCTAGAGGTTTAATTGTCAAAATAAGGTGAAATTTGGAATGTTATTAGAAGACTTAAAAATCAAGCTTTGTACCAATTTTGAGTTGAAGTTAATAGTTGAAGAAGAAAAAATCACTACTAGAACATTTGTATTAACTTTCAAGTCGGTAGCTGAGTGACATTAGTGAGAGTTTTGGACGTTTTTTTTCACAATTTGTGAATTACATTAGCTGAATTTTTTTAAGTATATAGAAGACTTATAATGGAATTTGTGTGCAAAATTTTACATCAAGTAGAGAAACAGATTAAAAATTACAGCTTATTGAGATTCACTAGTTAGGATTAGGAGTTACAAAGAAAATTTGAAGTTGCTTAATTGTGAAAGTAATATGGGAACTGGAGTTTGTGTATGATTGAGGTTATTAAGAAATATATTTTTGAATACTTTGTATCGGCTTTAAGCACTTTTGAATTAAAATTCAAATTGCATTCTTCTTATATGGATGAAACCTATTAAGGTTTTTTGAATACTTGTAAACCACAACTTCACCTTTGACAACCAAGTACCTGGTACATTTTCAAACAAGACAACACATAATACAATACTATGGTAATGCATAAAATACTTCAATTGTTCTTTTTTTAGCCTTGAATTAAGTACATCTTCCACTTTAAATTCTTCATGACTATCTACTTCAATATAATGCAATGGCAATTGTATTCTTCTTGATATGCTTGATTTTCTATAAGATTCCAAAAGCAATGTATAAAAAATAAGATATACTTTCATAGATGTTGGTAGTTCTAATTGATAAACAATAGAGTTAATTTATTTTTGAATAGGAAGTAGTTCAAACCTTTAATAGTCCAAATCTTTGATAGTCTAAATCTTTGATAGTCCAACTTGATGGTTGAGTAGTCTATATATTGTATCAAAGCAATTATATTTTATTGCCAATTTGAAATAGAAGTTGTTCGTTCTTCTATATACAAGCTACTTCTTTGGAGCATATTTGAATTTTTTCTAGTTAAAATTTCAAGGTAACTTGGATATCAACTATCTAATTTATAAAATCATCTATCATTAAATTTATGAATCTATCAACAAATAATATATTCAATTTTGAATAGCAGCCATAACTAGAATAAAATAGAGTTTGTTGAATAGATGTTGTCAAGGACAGAAGAATATAGAACAAGAGACTTGAATTAGAAAGAGGTTTTAAGAAGAAACTGATAAAGATTTAAATTATTTAGATGAGTACACAAACAATACTAAGAAAGGTGAGGCTAAAAACTCTAAAAGATGTCTTATCAAGTGTGAATCATCAAATTAACTCATTAGTTATTTTAGTACAAAATAATACATTTAAAATACCAAAATTATAATTTTGAAGTGAAGATGTATTTAGAAGATGCTAAATGAAGGAGAATAGTATTGGTAAGAAAGAAATGGAATCTTAGTAAGTCTTGGAAGCAACTATCTTAATTAATTTAATATTTTCTTTTAATTATAAAAATTAGTATTTAATTATTGAAACCAATGCCTACATTGGAATTCAATCTACATATATTGCTTATTAAAAATACACAAATATTATTTAATAGATAGAAAAAGCATAAGAAATAAACCTCATATCTTTTTAGTTATTTATATAAAAAGTAGAATTTTTAGTTGATTTAAATTGATTTTTTTATTATAAAAAATCACCAAGGTAGATTAAAATAGTTTTAAATTGATACTATCATATTAAAAATATTATAGAATTTATTTAGAATTTATTTAGAATTTTTAAAGAATTTTTAGAAATTTTTTTAAAACTTTAGTAAAAATGAGTTTTACTACTTTGGGAGCCATTATGAAGAATGGAGCAAGATTTGAAGGCCATACAAGGTTCTTAGGCTAATTGGATGTTTTTGAATACCATGGTGAAGTCAAAAATGCAAAAAATGAGTTCTATTAATAGAAAATAGGAGGATCAACTGCTAGTGTAGTCCTTGTAGGAAGAAAGGTGCACAAGTCCCATATGGATTGTGGCACCTTAGATGTATGTAGGAGTATAAGACTAAGGCCTCAAGGCCTCTCTAGGACATCCTTGTACACTACTTGTAAACCTTAGAGAGGCCTTGAGGTTCAAAATCTAGGATTATCTATTTAAAAATATAATATATATATATATATATATATATATATATATATATATTTTTTTTTTGAATTTTGAATTTTAATTTTTTACTAAGTAAAAATTTAGTGAATAGAATGTAATTAGTTTTGTAGTGTGAAATTGCTTAATTGCACGTATTTCACTTGTTTTGTATTTGTTCTTGTTTTGTTCTTGCTATTTGCTTCCTTCACTTTATACCACCAATTATAAGCAATTTTTAATTAAAGCCATCTTGTAATTTGGATTGAGGGATGAAATTGTCACAGATATAAGATTTATTCTAATAATTATTTAGGTAGAAGTAAGTAAAAGTAGATTAATTTGATAATATCTTATAAAAAAGCTTTCTAGAAGCTTTAATGATGCAATTTTATCTTTATACATATTTATATATGATTGATAAGTTAAAAATTTGGCCAACAAATTAGCCATGTATTGCTTATGTTGGTAGCTTGTGGAACAAGCTAAATATGTGGCACACATGTAAGAAACTTGTCTTACAAATTTGACATGTGTCTTACAAATTAGACATGCATTGGAAGTCCTATAGAATACTGCCACATAACTTTTAGATAGATAGTATATATAGAGACAAGAGTGAAGCCTTCTTCACTCCTGTTAACGCCTTTCTTATTCTTAGTCTTATTTCAAAAGTTTTTAGTCTTCTTGTCTTTTGCAATAGCCATTCTAATTATAATATTATTCCATCTTTGAATGATTTTTTACTCTTTTGAATGACATAAGAGTGATTTGGTATTTTATTCCTTTATGATTTATATCTTTGATAGTTTAATATGAGTGAAGATTCATTATTCTTATTTTATATTTAAGAAGTGAATCAATTATTTTGTTTTTATTATTATATTAAAAATTATAGACTAGCCAGCTTTAAATTAATATTCTTTACATTATAACATTTATTTTTTCCTTAAAAAAGAATAGATCATCCCTCTTTGTAGAAATTTTTATTTGATATTAGAGATTGCAGATTATCCTCTTTATAAGATATTTGTAGATAAATTTAAAAATCAACCATCTAATTTTTATATTGGAGATAAGATATGACTTCTTTGACAAAACATCAAGATTAAGCAGCTATATAATAAGTTTGAATATCAGAGGTTAGGACCATTTTCTATTGAGAAGCAAATTAATCCAATGGCATATTACTTAGAATTATTATCTTTTAAGAAGGTACATCCAATTTGTTATGTCCCTCTTTTAAAACCTTATAGAAAGTAGTATATTTTGAGAAGAATATAATAATCGCCACTTAATATTGAAATCCAAGACCATAAAGAATACGAAATTGAAAAGATATTTGATTCATGGCAAAGGTGGAACAAATTGAAATATCTTGTTCATTAGCAAGGTTATGATATTAATAAGCACATATAAGAACCAGTCAAAAATCTTACCAATGTGCATCAAAAGATACAAGAATTTCATTGATTCTATTTTTATAAATTCAAACATGTTTGATGATAACTTCTTAGTAAAGATTAGATTTGAAGAATATTCATAAGAGGGAGAGAATTAAATTAAAGATTTTATCAGTATGTAGTCATCTATTCTAAGATAGAATAAAATGGTAGAAGCAAGTCAGTCACCATATCAAACCTTCAAGTATAAAGAGAACAAGATTTAGAAGATTTACTTGTTACGCAAGCTTCAAACAAACTAATGTAGTTTTCATAGCCTTCAATTGAGCAAAGTGAAGACAATACATTTCAATATTAAGTATGACCTTGGTTGAAGCTATTAGGAGCAAGATCCAACCATGTAAGTCTCAATTCCAATATTTGAGCTTTAGTGATATTGCTTGAGCTTTAAAAGGTGAATCCTTCTAAGCCTGAGATCTTATTTGGAAGATGTTTTGAAGGCTACAATGAAGATCAAATCTTTGAATGGGATATTTTAACAATGAAGGTACTAATTCAAGGCCATAGGTAATTTTTTCAAAGACCAGTAGAACTTATTGTCCAAAAACGGAAAACAAAATATATAGGTTCATTAATGTAATGTATTTTTGATTTTTTATATATGTAAAAAGATTCAACTCTTTTTGAAACTTATTGCTAGAAAAAAAGGTGATATTAGGGATATATGCTTTGAAGGTTTAGAAAATCTTTTAGAATATTCTTAAAATTCTTGACTTAATGAAAGTTGATTGAAAAGCTTTCTAATTGATGAAAGTACCTTGAAAAATTTCTTAATTAGTAGAAGTAACTCAAAAAGCTTCTAAGTTGGTAGAAGGAGCTAAAAAAGCTTCCTAATTGGTAGAAGCTGCTCAAAAAGCTTCTTAGTTTAATGGAAGCGGCTCAAGAAGTGTTTTAGATAAGGATGTATATGGAAGTCAAGGCTGAAGAGTTCTTTAGTCTCGACAACATATCTCTTGGAGTTCTAGCTCCCCTTTTTTGATATCATTTGTGTAGTCATTTAATTAATTTAAGTTCTTGTTGGTTTCTTTTTGAAACCTTGTCCCAATTCAATTTTTTTGCTTTGTATTTTTGTATCCTTGACAATAAAATCTTAATAAAATCTTAATTAAATTCTAATGAAATCTTATTATAATTATAAATTAATCATTAATTTTCATTCAAAATTTGAATTATAATTATATTAAGATTCAAATCTTAAATCAAATCTTAAATCAAATCCTAAGTCAAATCCTAAATCAAAGTCTAAATCAAATCCTAAATCAAATCCTAGGTCAAATCCTAAATCAAATTCTAAATCAAATCTTAGGTCAAATCCTAAATCAAATCTTAAATAAAATTCTAACAAAATACTAATATCTTAATAAAATCTTAATAAAATCCTAATATCCTTATGAATCTTAATAAAATTCTAATAAAATTCAATAGTAAATTTAAAAATTTATTAATTAACAAATTAACTATTGATTTTTATTCAAAATTTATATACTTCTTAATATTTTAGTTAAAAATAAGTATATAAAATTTAAAAGGAATCAAATTTATCAATTAGAAAAAAAAGCTCCTAATCTTTTAATGTATGTGAAAATATCTTCCATAAATTCTTAAAATACTTTATAACTGATTTTATATGTTCTCTTATTTCTTATACCATCACAAGTTCAAATAATTCATTTTTTTTTTTTTTTTTTTTTTTTTTAGAAATATGAGTTGATTTTATTTTTTACATATAATATTTTAAATATTTTAAAATATCTTTTCCATCAAATTAGTCAATCTTATTAATCACTGCTTGCAATGCTTTGGTTGCCAAAGCCTCTTTACAATTATTGCATTGTTGTTATTGTATAGAGAATATAAATGGTTGAAACATATTTGCAATATTTGGATCCATATACATATTTTGTCATCTAGTAGAAAATCTATTAGAAGCTCCACTTAAATAACCACTTGAAGCTCCCATTATAGTTCCAACTTCAATCTTCTTGCCTTTTTTTCTATCAAATCCAAATAAGAATGAATAAAATCTAATACTTTCTACCTCAAACCTTCGCATTGGATTCACCACTTATATTGTATTACATGTCATCTTATTTGAGAATGCACTAAGTACTTAGTTGTAGAAAATATATTTATATATTACAGTTAACCAAAAATCTAAAAATTCTAATATAATTTTAAATATATTTCAATTAAATTTTAATCAAATCTTGAATAAATTTTAATAAAATCTTAATAAAATTTTATGCAAATCTTAATCAAATCCTAATCAAATCCTAATCAAATTCTAATAAAATTCTAAAATAATTATAAATCAAATCCTAAGTCAAATCCTAAATCAAATCTTAAATTAAATCCTAATAAAATCCTAATATTCTAATGAAATTTTAACAAAATCCGCATAAACATATAAACAAATTCTTCATTGTTGTCCATTTCTATAGGAGGTGGTGGCATTTGTCTTCTTTCTTGTATATCCACTATCTTATATGGCTCAAACAATCACACATAGAATATAGGGTGGATCTTCATAGATTTTGGTAGGCGTAATCTATAAGCAACTAGATTGATCTGTTCACAAATCAAAAATGGTCCAAGCCTATAATAATCCAACTTATCACAAGGACAAATAGTCTTGATATTATAACAAAGTAATCATACTTTATTGTCCATGTAGAATTGAGGCTATTCTTTGCAATAGACATCTGCATTGATCTTTTGTTATTTTTGAGCTTTCTTTAATTGTGCCTTCATTGTTACATGTTGATCTAACAATTGATCTACCAACTCTTTTATCACAAGATTATCAGCTTTTAAAAAGTCAAAAGTATCAAATTATCGCTGATAACCATAATTGACAAAGAATTGAGTTTATTAAGTAGAAAAATATATTGAATTATTATAAGAAAACTTTACTAATAGCAAAAGAATTATCTAATCATCTTGATAATAGATAATAGTATATTTCAAATATTGCTCCAAAACTTGATTTATCCATTCCGTTTGTCCATTAGTTTGAAGGTAGAAGATTGAAGATAGTTTTATATCCACCTTCAATAATTTGAAAAGGATTTTTCAAAATCTTGATTCAAATTATATTCCTCTATCTGATATAATATCCCTTGATAATCTATGATAGTAATAGATATTATCAAAGAAGAATTTAGTTGTTTCTTTACCTATAATAAATTTTGTATACAATGCAAAATGTGCCATCTTAATGAAATGATCTACAATCATGAATATAGAATCATATGAACTTGAATTTGGAAGATCCATAATAAAATCCATAGAAATAGAAGACTAAGATTATTCTAATACAAGTAATGATTGGAGAAGTCCGTAAAGTTGATGACAAGGAGTTTTTGATCTTAAACAAACATCGCATGATTGTACAAATTTTTTATTAACCTTCCATATTTGAGGCCACCAAAAATCTCTTGATATTAATTTCAAAGTCTTATTATATTCAAAATATCCTACTATAGGGAGGTTGTCATGAGCTTTTAGAGTATGTAGTTATATTTCATTTTTTGGAACATATAAGCATCCTATAAAACAGAGTAGATCATTCTTGAAGTCGAACTTGGAAGTATCATAAGATTTAGATGAATTATTCTTAATTTCATGAATAAGAGGATCTGAAGACATATTTGATTGGACTTGCTTAACAAAAGTTGAATCAATAGTTAATATTGATTTCATTGCTCAAAGATAAAATTACTTTGGCTTTAAGAAGATTATTCTTTGTTGATCAAAAGTTGAATCTTCTTCTTTTGGTACAAGATAAGAATGTCTAAAAAGAACATCAAACAAACCTTGTTGTTTTCTTAGCTGATAAGTCATAATGAATTTGAACCTTAACAAAGACATGCTCCAACGAGCTTGATGACAATTCAACATGCATGTTGATATGAAGTTTTCAAGATTTTTTTGATCTGTATATACAATAACTGAATTAAAAGTACTTTCTAGATAATGACGCTATTCTTGAAAAGAATCCAAAATTGCAAGAAGTTTTTTATCATGGATTTTGTAGTTGATTTCTATTGCTAAAAATTTCCTAGAATGAAAAGCTATTGGTTGGAGTTTGCCATCTGTACCTATTTTTGACAATATTATATCCAAAACAAAATTTGATATATCTATTTTTATAAAAAATATCTTAAAAAAATTGACATGATACAAGATTGGTGCAAAAGTAAAAATTATCTTCAAAGTTTCAAATGATGCTTTTGTTTCTTTATTCCACTCAAGTTTGTTTTTATAAGTTAAGCATGTAAGTGGAGCTGCAATTTGAAAAAATTTCTTGATAAAGATTCAATAGTAATTGGCAAATTTCAAAAAATATTATATATTTTTTTATTATTTTTGGAATCTTTCAGTCCATGATTGTTTGGACTTTCTTAGGATTCATTTTAAGACCATCATTTATAATGATGTATTCTAAAAAATCAATTTGAGTAGTATAAAATATATATTTTTCCATCTTGGTATATAATCCTATATCTCTAAGTTTTTGTAATACACAACAAATATGAAATTAATATTCTACTATATTCTTTGAATAGATCAGAATATTGTCTAAATAATAGATAAAAAAATTATCAACAAACTCACAAAAAATATTATTTATAAGATGTTGAAAAGCAGCTAATGCATTTGTAAGTCCACAAGGTATGATATTATATTTGAAATGTCCATACCTTATTTGAAATGCAATTTTCTATTCATTTCATTTTTGATGCATACCAAGTTATATGTTCCTCATAGATTTATTTTTGTATAGATCTTAGCTTGATTCAATTGATCAAAAAGTCCAAATATCAAAGGTAGAGGGTATCTATTCTTGATGGTAATCTTGTTGAGTCCTTGATAATCTACATACATCCATAGTGACACATCTTTTTTTTTTACAAACAAGATACAAGCTCCTACTAGGAATTTTGAATGGGGTATGAAATTCTTGGCCAAATTTTCATCAATGTACTTCTTAAGTTCCACCAATTTATTTTGTGATAAGTTGTAGATTGGTCCAAATAGAGGTTGAGTTCCTTCTTTGAGATTAATTGAATATTCATATGGACAATGTTCTAAAAGAATATGTACATTTTTTTTCTAAAAAATATCTTAATAATCTTAATATTGGCTTAGAATGCCATTTGAAGTCTTTCCACCATGAAAAATAGATGTAGCATAAATAGCAAAAGATGATTATTTTTTTACTACATTGTCAAGGACATACTTATCAAAACCTTCTAGAACATTCTAGAAGGTTCTTAGAACTCTCTAGAATCTTCTAGAGCCTTCTAACATCTTTCTAGTTGATAGAAGTTGCTTAAGAAGCTTCTTAGTTAATAGAAATTGCTTGAAAAATTCCCTAGTTGGTAGAAGTTACTTGAGAAGCTTCCTAGTTGGTGGAAGTTGCTTGAAAAGCTCCCTAGTTGGTGGAAGCTGCTTGAAAAGCTTCCTAGGTAGGAGTATATATTAGAATCGAGGCTCAAGAGTTCTTCACTCTCGACAACACATCTCTTGGAGCTGTAGCTCACCTCTCTAGTGCTGTTTCTGTATTCATCTGATTAATCGAGTTCTTGCCAGTTCTTCTTGATCTTCTTGTTTAGACTTCAAGTCTATATTCTATGTCCGTGATATTAATCTAGTTCCTGCCAGTTCTTCTTGAAGTTCTTGTTTAGACTTCAAATCTATATTTTGTGTCAATGACAATTTATCGAGACTACTTTCATTTTAGATATCAGAGCTAGTTCCTTCTTGTTGGAGTGTAGATTATCCCTCTTCTTGAAGGTACACTAGTATTTTAGAGGTTGCAGATTATCCTCTTCTAAATTGATATCTTTTCCGTCATAATATTGGAGTCTTATTCTTCTTGGAGAGAGTGAATTACCCCTCTTCTTGAAGGTCTTAAGGCGTTTTAGAAGTTCCAGAGTACCCTCTTCTAAACCAATATTTCCTCCTTGTAGAAACAATTACTTTCTTTCTCTTAAAATGGTTGGAGGTCAAGACATTAATATGAGTGAAAGTTTGGAGTCCATGATGGATGCCATTATGAATGCTCTTGCTACATTATCACAGAGAACTACAGTGATAGAAGGAATCTTTGTAAGACTTCATAATGATGGAGCATCTGAAATAATACAATCTAGGCTTCATCAGCCTGAAGCTTTTGTACCAAAAGAAGTAGCTTTACTTGTGGTTCAACGAGAACCATTGCTTTCACAATGAAAGGAGCCTCGAATTAGCCTTCCAAACAAGTTTGATGGCACACGCTCCCAAGTTTTGAGGTTTCGTCAATCAAATCAAATTAATAACAGCTCTACAATCCGAACGTTATCCGACGGAGGAATCACGCATTGGATTGGTTGGAATTTTGCTTACGGGACAAGCTCTATCGTGGTTTGCTCCTCTATTTGAAAAATGATCACCACTTTTGAATAACTTTGAAATTTTTTTGGAGGCATTTGCGAAAGCATTTGGCGAGCATGACAAGGCTCAATGGGCTACAACAAAAATTTGATTGCTACGACAAGGGACTCGCTCTACATCAATCTATGCATTGGATTTCAAGCAATTAGCATGTGACATTAAGTGGGATGAAGAAGCATTGATGAGTCAATTCTATTGGGATCTAAGAGACGACGTGAAGGATTTGTTGTTATCTCTTCCTGATCCACAAATGCTCAACAAAGTCATTAGTCAAGCTGTAAAGTGCGATAACCGCCTATTTCAACGTCACTAAGATCAACGCTCTAGACAATATACAAGTCGTCATGGTGCAATTATATCGACAAGTAGCCTAAATTCACAATCGGAGACAGAGGATATACAAATTGATATGGTACGTGTCAAATCCCTTACTCCAGAAGAAAAGAAGCAGCGTTTAGAGAAAGGTTTATGCTTTTATTGCGGTGGAGAAGGCCATAGAGATGAAAACTGTCCAAAGAAGCAAAATGGACGCAGCATCAAGAATAGAGGTACATTTGTTCAAGAAAACGAGGATGCCCAGCCACAATAGGAACCGTGCGGCTGGACAAATCAAAACCACATTCCTCTCTTTCTACTCAACTTGCCCGTTGTTTTACAATTCTTTTGTCTTTTGGTCCTGAAAAACTAAAAATCTTAGCCTTATTAGATTCAGGAGCATGTGCTTGTTTTTTAGATCAAGAATTTGCTAAGTGTCACAAAATTCTCTTTGTACAGAAATTCAAACTTGTTCACATAGAAGTAATAGATGGACGACCTTTATTATATGGTAGTGTCACCCATGAATCAAAACCTATAGAAGTGACGTTTAAAGACCATAGTAGTTATATTATTTTCAACATTATTAGCATCCCGTCATATCCTGTTATTCTTGGTCTTTCTTGGTTGGAAAAATATAATCCATCCATAGATTGGAGGTTGCGGAGGATAACATTTCTCATAGAACAAGCTGAAGACTAGTTTGGAAGAAGACACCAAACCAAAAAATCCTTGTTCATTGGAGCAAGAATATTTGTAAGATCATGCAAGGAAGGCACACCATTGGTCATTTATGCAACTCAAACTAATGAAGAGCAGATTTCAATAGCAGGTATATCGGAACAATACAAGGATTTTCAAGACATGTTCTAAAAGAAGAATGCTGACATGCTACCAGAACATCAACCATATGATTGTGCCATAGAATTACAAGAAGGAGCACAACCGCCTTTTGGCCCAATCTACAACCTATCGCAGACAAAATTGGCTGAGTTGCAGAAATACATTGACGAGAACCTAGCCAAGAACTTCATTTGTCATTCAAAATTGCCAACTGGGGCACCAATCTTATTTGTGAAGAAGAAGGATGGCTCACTACGGATATGCATGGACTATCGGGGTCTCAACAAGGTAACAAAGAAGAATTGCTATCCATTACCTTTGATCTCTAGTCTTCTAGAATAACTTGGACGTGCAAAGATCTTTAAAAAAATTGATCTAAGGAGAGCTTACAACCTTGTGCAAATCAAAGAAGGAGACAAATAGAAGACAGCTTTTCGTACAAGGTATGGTCATTTTGAATATAATATTAAGCCATTTGGTCTTACTAATGCTCCAGTGGTCTTTCAACACATGATGAACGATATTTTTTGAGAATATCTAGATGATTTTGTTGTCATTTATCTGGATGATATCTTGATATTTTTTGAGAACAAAGAAGAGTATAAGAAGTAGGTTTGTTTGGTACTCAAAAAACTACGCAAGCAAGGATTCTACGCCAAGTTAGAGAAGTACTTATTTCACCAAACTAAGATGGAGTTTTTAGGGTTCGTTGCAACTACAGAAGGCTTGAAGATGGATCCCAAGAAGGTGGAAGCAATTGTGTCTTGCGAAGTTCCAAAGACGATTAGAGACGTACAATGTTTTCTTGGCTTTGCTAACTTCTATCGGATCTTCATTAAGAATTATTCTCAAATTGCTGCTCCATTCACTCAAATAATATGTAAAGATAAGCTCAAATAGGGACCTCCAGCGGAAAAAGCATTTCAAAATCTTAAAACGGCATTTATTACGGCTCCAATCTTGGTACATCCAAACTTTGTAAAGGCTTTTTATTTGGAAACCGATGCTTTGGATTTTGCTTTAGGAGCTATACTTTTATAGATGAACATCGACAATAAGCTTCATCTGGTTGCATTCTATTCACGGAAGTTTTCTGCGGTTGAGATCAACTACAAGATTCATGATAAGGAACTCCTTGCTATAATGGATTCTTTCCAAGAAAGGCGTCACTTCCTTGAAGGAGCTGCACATCCGATGACCGTATATACGGATTACAAGAATTTGGAGTATTTCATGTTAGCTTGGATTCTAAACCATCGTCAAGCTCAATGGAATATGTTGCTATCTAGATTTGACTTCGTTATTACTTATCGACCTAGAAAGCAACAAGGACTATCTGATGCCTTATTAAGAAGATCATATCTTATGCCAAAGGTTGGAGAAGCAATGCTTGATCAACAGTGTACGACATTGTTAAAGCCAGAGCAATTCAGGATTTGTGCTGCTGTTGTGCCAATTGATGCCGACTTCCTCAATCAGATACATACTGCGACCATTGAAGATTCAATAGCCCTTGATATCAAGCAACGTATCAATGATGACAAGTTCAAGGTTGAAGGAGATCTCTTATGCTTTGAGGAGCGGCTGTATATCCCAAAAGGGCGAGCACAACTTCGAGTTCTTCAATCTCATCATGATTTTCTAACTGCGGGACATTTTGGATTCAACAAGATCTTGGAATTTATTTCCTGAGATTTCTGGTGGCCGCAAGTGTGGAAGGATGTGAAAGATTTCGTCATCTCTTGTGATATTTGTTCAAGATCCAAGAATCCTCTGCATCGCCCTTATGGACTTCTACAGCCATTGCCTATTCCATTGTCATGATGTAACGTGACTACTAGGTGAAAGAGTGTGGAAATAGTATATTATAGAAGATCTTAGTTCAAAATATTGTAGCAAATTATCTTAGAAAAAAATAGATAATAGTAAAAAGGAAATAAAACTAATGGATTTTAATGTTACCTTTTTATAAATAAGCTTCTATTTATTTTATAGGGCCATAAGTAAGGCAAAACAAAGTAGATTGGAAAATAAAACAATATAGGCATATATAGGAGAGAGTTAAGAAGAGGTTTCAGAAAAACTTACTACAAAAATCTTGAAATAGATACCCGAAAAGGACCGGTTATGAGCTAGGGTTGAAATCAGACCCCAAGGCACAAAACTGCGTACCTATGGCGGATCCGGAGGGCTTTTGCAGATTGAAGATTGAAATTAGAGAGTGGACTTGAAGGATTTTGTATAAAAGTTGGTTTTGAGTGATTTGGAGAAAAAATGACTTTGTAATAGCTTTGCAAAGTTAGGATTGTTTTTGTCAACTTGGGATTTTGTGAAATAAAATAGGGTTGATGTTTTAGGCAATTTTAGAAGTTTTGTAGTAGATCTATGGCTGGAAATTTGTGGATTTTTGGATATTATTGTTGTTAATGTGTGGTGTGAATTTGAGTTGAATATAACAGTTTAGTTGTATGTAATTGAGGTTTAAGTGGGTCAAGGTCTCGGAAATTAAGTTTTGAGGGTTAGTTAGGGTTTTTGAGATCTTGAGCAATCTGTCAATTGGATTGGAGTGATTTTTATTTGTATGGATAATAGACTTATTTTCCTATACACATGAATGATTTGAGAGTGATTGAATGGTGAAAAAAGGAGAAATTAGCATTGGAAGATCAGCATCAAGGTTGGAGAAGGAGGCCGATCGACACTTGAGAAGTTTTTGAGATTTTTCTTCCATTTGGTAATTTTGATTTCCTTCAAATTTGTTGTGCTTATTGTTGACTAAGAGGTTGAAAGATATACAAAGTTTTAAGTAAGATCAATGATCTAATCAGCAGATATTGAGGTTCTAATTTTTCCTAGGGTTGATTTGAATTGGTTAGAATTTGGTTTAGGATTTGCTTAGGGTTTGGTTTAGGATTTAGGATTTGATTTAAGATTTAGGATTTAGGATTTGACTTAGGGTTTGACTCAGGGTTTGAACAGGGTTTGACTTAGGATTTGACTTAGGTTTTGACTAGGATTTGACTAGATTTTGGCCAGGGTTTACTTTAGGGTTTTAAGATTCTATTTTTAGTATTTTCTAAATTTAGTATTTTATATGTTATTTTCTATTATGATTAATGTATGATTCATTTATTCTTCTTTTGTAATTGCTTAAAGATTGGATCAAAATTTGATTAGTATTGTTAAGATTTATTAGAAGTTGTTTAGGATTCTATTAGAGTTGTTAGGATCTTGTTGTTGTGTATTTCTTTTTTGTCTTCCATAGCCAGGTGCTCGGAGCATTTTCGAGCAAAATTGCACGTATTACGACACCGTGCAGTCCATGGTCTTCAATTTTCGTGGACTTTATTACAGATCTGCCACCATTCGATTCATTTGACAACATCTTTGTTGTGGTGGATTGACTTACAAAGATGGCACATTTTATCCCTTGCAAGAAGACATCGTCAAGCAAAGACACAACAAGGCTCTTCCTTGATAATGTGTATCAATATCATAGTCTACCAGATGATATCGTGTCGGATTAAAGAACCCAATTTGTATCAAAGTTTTGGAAATCTTTTTTTAAGATATTGAAGGTGGACATCAAGCTTTCTTCGGCATTCCATCCTCAAACAGACGGCCAAACAAAATGGATGAATCAAGTTTTGGAACAATATTTGCGATGCAACATCAACTATCAGCAAGATGATTGGATTGCATATCTATCGCTAGCCGAGTTTGCATATAACAACACCCTTCATGGGTCGACTCAGAAAACACCATTCTTTTCCAACTTTGGGTACCATCCGAAGCTTGATCTATTGAGTCCGTCAGTGAATAACAACCCAGCAGCTAAAGGATTGGTGCAGCAGCTATCGGAGCTTCAAACCACATTGAAGCTTCAATTGCAAATTGCCCAAGAGTCTTACAAAGCATCCGTGGATAAATTTTGAAATCAGGCACCTAATTTCAAAATTGGAGATAAAATATGGTTGCTTTGATGGAATATCAAGACGAAGCTGCCATGTGATAACTTGGACTACCGGAGATTAAGACTATTTGTTATCTAGAAGCAGATCAATTTTGTGGCATACCACCTAGAATTACCAGTTGCTATGAAGGTACACCCTGTCTTTCATATTTCTCTGTTAGAGCCTTATTGGAAATCGTCTTTTCCTGGAAGAGTGCAATGTCTGCCACCTAGTATAGAAATTGAAAACAACGAAGAATATGAGGTGGAAAAGATACTAGATTCACGGCAAAGATGGAATAAATTAGAATATTTTGTGCAATGGAGCGGCTACGATACTAATAAATGAACATGGAAACCAGCCAAAAATCTCGCCAATGTGTCACGAAAGGTACAAGAAATCTATCGACAATATCCTAATAAACCAAAAATTGGCCATTAACAAAGCGTGAAGATGAAGTCTTCTCTGGAGAAATGAATAGAAAAGGGATCTAGGTCTTATCAAAACATAACTTGTTATATTTTGTAATATCAAGATATCTAATATCAAGGTGTATTTATCAAGGCGTATCATGGCTACTGAGAATGTAGATACTATACTAGTAGTACCATTTCAACCAAGTAGTTGTCACGGACATATACATAGTTACTTATATGATTAGATAGAACTAGATAAAAGAAGGTAAAAGCAGGTTAATTCCATAATATCTTTAGAAAAACTTCCTAGAAACTTCATAGACGCTGCTTTGATTTTATAAGTGTCCATAGTAGACTTTTGGATTAGAAACTTGGTCAATAAGTTAGTCACATGTCGCACATGTTGGTAGCTTGAAGACCAAGCTAAATACGTGGCGAACATATAGGAAACTTGCCCTGCAAGTTCGACACGTGTCTTGCAACTTGGACACGTGTCTTGTAAATTGGACACGTGTTGGAGGTCCTATAGAACGTCGCCACTTAGCTCTTAGGTAGATAGTATAAATAGAGACAAGAGTGAAGCCTTCTTCACTCTTGTCAACTCCTTTCTTGTTTCCAGTCTAGTTCAAGGGTCTCTAGTTTTCTTGTCTTTTGGCATTAGCCATTCCAGTTTTTTTTAATATATATACTTCTTTATATTTATTTCTTTGAGAGAGGTCTCACTTGTTTATTTGACTTCATCCAGTTATTGTCCTTGACAGATTGACAAGAGTACACATATAGTATCAGAGCTTTGTCTTTTCTTGATTAAGAGTGGATTACCCTTTCTCTTGATAAGACATAAGCATATTAGAAGTTGTGGAGTACCCACTTCTAAACTGATATTGTTTCTAGAATTTTTTTTCTTTTGAGTGTGTGTTCCGTATTTCTTGAAGTAAGAGTAGACATCTTCCTTTCTATTATATTATCATGGCAGAGCTTGCGGAAATGAAGAGTGCAATGGCACAAATGCAAGAGCAAATGAGAGAACTAATGCTTGCAATGCATCAACTCAGTTTACCACCACAAGGAGCATCAAGATTAGTAGGAAGTGAAGATGTAGAGATGGTTGGAGCTACGTCAATATCTACACCAAACCATGCTACCTCACCGATGATGGAGCACCGTTCAAACGTTAGAGAACCAAAAATCAGTTTGCTTGAGAAGTTTGATGGCACAAGATCTAAGTTTTGAGGATTCATCAATCAGGTACAACTGGTGATCGAACTTCAACCTCAGAGTTATCCTACGCAAGGATCTCAAGTTAGGTTTATTGGAACGTTACTTTCGGGTCCTACCTTATCGTGGTTTTCATCTTTTCTTGAACGACGTGATCCAATATTGGATAATTTGGAGGCATTTTTTGCGGAATTTTGATCGATGTATGGAGAACATGATACAATTCGTGTTGCAACCAACAAGATTCACATCCTACGACAAGGCAATCGATTAGTGTCATTATACGCTTCACAATTTCGACAACTAGCGACCGACATCAAGTGGGATGATGCTGCACTAATCAGTCAATTTCTCTACGGATTACAATATGAGGTAAAAAAGTTAATGCTCAATTTACCCGATCCTCAGACATTGAGTCAAGCAATTGATTTTGCTGTGAAGTGTGACAATCGACTTTTTGAGTTTCGATCCGAGAGTCGTACAAGGGAGCCTCAACATTATTATTCAATGGCAACATCAACATCCTCACAAAACGTACATTCGGAAGTAGAAGACATGCAAATTGATGCGGTACGTTTTAAACCTCTTACTGAACAAGAAAAGATTCATCGTCGTCAAAAAGGATTATGTTTATATTGTGAAGAACCTAAGCACACTGCTCAACATTGTCCAAAGAAACGTCGCAATTACAAAATGAGGAGTATGGCTGTCAAAGAAGACAACATGTCAAAAAACGAATTTGTCCAGCTACAATAGGGACCGTGCAGCTGGAACCCTGTACAATTCCCAGTAAAGGTCCTATTCTCTCCTCAGAACCCTCTCCTTGTTTTATGATAGATGTATATTTAGGACCAAAAAATTACAGAGCCTCTGCCTTATTAGATTCAAGAGCCTCAGCATGTTTTCTAGATGAACAATTTGTTAAGAATCGTAAAATATCTTTAGTACAGAAACCTAAACCCGTACATGTAGAAGTCATAGATGGTCGCCCATTGTCCTCAGGAGATGTCACTCATGAAATCCGTCCTATAAAAGTAACAATAGATGGTCATAATAGCTATGTAACCTTTAATATAATTAAATCTCCGTCTAATCCAGTTATTCTAGGTTTGTCATGGCTAGAAAAATATAACCCTCAAATAGATTAAAATTCTTGTAGACTTGACTTTTCCTAGGATATTATTAAACATCCTACCGATCTAGTAAAAAGCTACAAGTCTGGTACAGTAAAACCTGTACTTATAGGTGCAAAAGCTTTTATATACGTAGCAAAAGAAAGACCAACTTTTGCTATTTACGCAACACCCATTTCTGATAGTGGAAAGGCTTCAAGTGGCATTCCAAGCCAATATCAAGACTATCAAGATATTTTTGAAAAGAAGAATGCTGATATTCTTCCGGAGCATTGCCCAAAAGATTGTTAGATTGATCTCAAAGAGGGATCTCAGCCTCCTTTTGGACCAATCTACAATTTATCACAAAATGAGTTGGCTGAACTCAAGGAGTATATTGAAGAGAATCTGGCCAAGAACTTCATACGCCATTCCAAATCTCCTGCAGGAGCTCCAATTCTATTTGTGAAGAAAAAAGATGGATCATTACGAATGTGTGTGGATTATCGAGGACTTAACAAGATCACTATCAAGAACAAGTATCCACTACCTTTAATCTCTGGACTTCTTGATCAATTAAATCAAGCTAAGATCTATACAAAAATAGATCTACGAGGAGCATACAACTTGGTTCGTATTAAAGGAGATGAGTGGAAAATTGCATTTCGAACAAGGTATGGACATTTCGAATATAATGTTATGCCTTTTGGACTCAAAAATGCACCATCTGTTTTTCAAAATCTCATGAACGATGTTTTTCATGAATTCTTAGATGATTTTGTTGTCTGCTACCTAGACGACATTTTAATCTACTCTAAGAACGTAGAAGAGCACGAAATACATGTTCGTCATGTCTTACAAAAACTCAGAGAAACAGGATTGTATGCCAAGATAGAAAAGTGTGTATTTCATACTACTCAAGTTGACTTCTTAGGATATATCATCTCGAATGATGGCCTCATGATGGATCCTAAGAAAGTCCAAACAATCATGGATTGGAAGATTTCAAAAACAATAAGGGATGTACAATGTTTTTTAGGATTTGCCAATTACTATCGAATCTTTATCAAGAACTTCTCTCAAGTTGCAGCCCCACTTACACGTTTGACTTGTAAGGACAAGCTCGAGTGGAATAAAGAAGCAGAAGTATCATTTGAAGCTTTGAAGATAGCTTTTACTTCTGCACCAATCTTGTATCGTGTTGATTTTTCCAAAGCATTCTTTATGGAAACAGACGCATCTGACTTTGCTTTGGGCGCAGTATTGTCACAAATGGGAACAGATGACAAACTCCATCCAGTAGCTTTCCATTCCAGGAAATTTTCGACAGCAGAGATCAACTACGAAATCCATGATAAAGAACTTCTTGCAATTGTGGATTCTTTTCAAGAATGGCGTCATTATCTAGAAGGCGCTTCTAGTCCAGTCACCGTGTATATGGATCACAAGAACCTCAAGTATTTCATGTCAGCACGCGTGTTGAATCGTCGTCAGGCTCGTTGGAGCATGTCTCTATCAAGATTCGAGTTCATTATTACATATTGGCCAAGAAAACAACAAGGTTTGTCCGATGCACTTTCTAGACGTTCTTATCTTGCACCAAAAGAAGGAGATGCAACTTTTGATCAACAAAGAACGACTCTCTTGAAGCCGGAGCAATTTTATCTTCGGGCAACAAAATCAACATTAACTGTTGATTCAACTTTTTTCAAGCAAGTCCAGTTAAGTATGTCCTCAGATCCCCTTATTCATGAAATTAAGAATAATTCTTCTAAGTCTCATGATATTTCGAAGTTTGAGTTCAAAAAAAATCTACTCTATTTCAAAGGGCGCTTATATGTTCCAGAAGGTGAAGCACGATTACGTGTTCTTCAAGCTCGTCATGACTTTCCGACAGCAAGACATTTGTGTACAATAAGACTCTAGAGTTGATATCTAAAGATTTTTGGTGGCCTCAAATGTGGAAGGGAGTCAAAGATTTTGTAAAAACATGTGATGTTTGTTCAAGATCAAAAACTCCTCGTCACCGACCGTACGGACTTCTTCAGCCATTACCCATTCCAGAATAACTATGGTCTTCTACGTCTATGGATTTTATCACGGTGTCGTATTGTAATTACTTACAGTATGTAAAAATTAGTTAAAATATATTATATGTTTATAAATTAAGATATGTGTTAGAATGCTTAGTAAAATAAATTAAAGGGATTGATAGAAGAAACTTTATTTTATTTTACTTGTTTTGATTATGGTATTTAAAAATTATAAGATCTAAATGTTTAGTATGAAGCCTTGAGAGAAGGTGGGGACTTAAGGATGAAAATTTAAGCTAGTAAGAGGCTAATTGGGAGGGATGAAATCAAGCCATGGTCGGATGAAGGCAAGGAATAGGGAACTTCATCCCTATTGGTCGAATACCATGCCCAATGGGCTTTGAGGAGGCTGCCCGCGACCTTAACAAGGGTTTTCGGCGACTTCAAAAAGGGGATTTGCAATTTCAGAGGTAGGGTTGTAAAGTTTAGGGTTTTGGGTATAGTTTGAGAGGAAATTTTAGGCGATTTGGAGTTAGGGTGAAGAAGATATACTTGTTCAAAGTTAAAGAGTGGATTTCATACATACTGTCACTCTTTTGGGATTTCGCGGAGTTATACGGAGGCTTTTGGAGATCGGACGGTGCGGTTGGAAAGGTGATTTCAAGATCTACGTCTGTTACGAAGGAATTCTTAAGTTTTGAGTTTAGACAAAGTAGATATGAAGAGTTGAAGACAGCGCATCCAATTCCAAGGCAGTAAGTAGACCGTTTTGTTGATGGTGATGGGGTTTGCCATATCTTAAGTTTTTGGATGAATTTTTGTCTAAACATTTCCAAGAAGGTGTATTATTGTGATAAGAAGCTATAAATCAAAGTTTCATAGCATTTGGACTTTTAGATTGTGAGATATGAAGAATTTAGTACACGGGTGTTTGTAAACAAGGGTTTAAAGCTACTGCTAGGGTTTTGGCGATATCTAAAGATCGATAATGAATCGACGGTTGAAATTTGTGGTGGTAGTTGTGAAGAATATATCAGTACTTCATGTAAATTTGGAGTAGTTTTGGACGGTTGGATTAAAAGTTATGGGTTATTGAAGTTCGAAAAAAATTCCCTTCCTACGGGAGAATGAGGGTTTAGAGTATTTTGTTATGTTTTGAGAGGTTTGAGGAAATTAGGCTTGTGTATTGGGTGTAATAGCCCTATGGAGATCTCTCTTATATAAAATTGGGGGTTTTTATTATACTTAAATCTTGCTTGAGTAATTAGTGGCAGCCAGAAGCCCAGCGCTTTCTTGAGGCAGATTCTCTCTACCCCGACATTATTGGTGCTTCCACTGAGAGAGCCTTGAGGCATTAATTACTCATTAAGCCAAGATGGGGGATCAAAATCTTGGATTTGGATTACCAGGGGGAGTAGGTGCCTATGATTTATTTCAAGCATTTGCTCAATTTATGGATGAGAGGCAACGGGCTCAAGAAGATGACAAGAGCACCACAAAGGCTTTACAAGCAGTAGTGGATAAGGTTGGGAGGTTTGAAGGAAGAAATATCACCAAATTTTTGAGGATATACACATGTGAAATGGAAGTGCATCAAATTTCAGAGGTGAGAATGATTACCACCTTTAGTTTGGCAGTTATACCTGAGATCAGGGAGAGGGTGCAAGAGTTGCATAAACAGGATATATCGTGGGGGAGATTTGAAGAGTTGCTGAAGGATGAGTTTTTTGAAGAAGACTCAGAGAGGATGACCAAAAGATTATTTTTAGAGTGGATTGAACAAAGGCCAGGGAACCAAATGGCTCCAAATAAATTAATCAGGAAATTTGAAACAAAGTTTGGTCAATTATCAAGGTATGAGAAGGAGTTGTTGGAAACCAAGAAGATTGAGTTATTTTTACAAGCAATTGATGAAGATTTGGAGGACAAGCTCTTTTTTCATCTTGCAGATAGAACATCTGAGAATGGATTTACAAATAACTGGGGGCTGGTGAAAGAGACAGTAGGGCTTGTGGCCAAGCAGCAAAAGATTAAGACTGGGAGGTCATTATCACTGTTGGAGCCAATAGCTACAATCCCAAGTTCAATACCACTGCAAAAGACAAATAAGGCTACTCAAGATGATCCCATTGAAGAGCTGATTAAGGGCATACAAGATCTAAAGGTAGAAATGATTGAGTTGAGAAGATCTCAAATGCCTATAAGCAAGAGGAGGTCTCCAATAAACAAAGAAGCTCAAGACGAACAAAAGCCAGAGAAGGTACCTTCTTCTCCTTGTCTTGGAGACATATCATTATCAAAGAAGGGGTGGGAGAAAGACAAAGTGAAGGAGAAGGATGATGCCAACAATGCCAAAGTTGAAGCTATTATGGTAGAAGCATTGGATACTCGCATATCTATGAATGAAGAGGAAGAAATTAGCCAGGTATTTGCTCTCAAATGTGACTCTATGGTTAATGATGGCTACCAAAAAGAGAAAAAAATTAGCTTTAATGAGGCTCAAGAAGAGAAAATTGAAGAAATAGAAAAAATTTTCAATGGAGAAATGAAAAATGAGGTTTTACAAATATTTCCTGGAATGAATATGAATAATACAAGGATTATTATGGATACAACATGTATCCAAAATCAAGATGAATTTGAATATGGAGGAGCGCAAGGCTTAACAAAAGAAGCCCAGACCATCCAAATTCAAAAATGTGTGATTGAAGAAAAGAGGGATAGAGTTATTCATGAGGAAGATATTACTGAGCTTGTAAGTAAGAAGAAGTCTCCAAAGAACAAAAAAGCTTCTCAAGAGACAAATTCAGAAAAGGTATCTTCTTTTGTTCATTCTGGTGATATACTATTATCAAAAGAGTGGGGAGAGAAGGGCAAAGAGAAGGAGAAAGGTGACACAAGCAAGTTCAAAGCAAACAATGAAGAAGGTGATCTATATGAAGCTTATCCAACTGTAAAGATCAAGATTGGAAATATGGAGGAGGAGCAAAACTCCTTTGTGCAAAACTTTGCTACATATCCGGTAATACTTGATCAACCTTATATTACAATTATTAAGATGGAGACTAGAATCTTAGATGATGGTTTATATTATGCCAACATTCATAGTTGTGATGGAAAGAAGGTTGTGCAATTTCTTTTTATAAAGCCTATTCATGAAAAGCACAGAAAGCAGCTAAGAGAGATGCCTTTAGAGCCAAGAAATACTTTCTTAGGTTTTTAAAAGGCACCCATGTAGGATGGAGGTACATGGGTGCAAAATAGATTATCTCCAAACTCCAACATAGAAAATTTGGTTTTAGATTTTGGATTTGATTGGCAATAGGTTTATGAGTTTTCAAAGGGTTGAGGATTTGAATCTTATAAATAGAAGAAGGATACAAAAACAAGAGAAAAATTTAAAAAAGAGTGGGTTTAGTTTCAAATGATGAAGTTGTAGTAGGAAATAACAGAAGAAATAAGTTTAGAAGATAGTTTGGTATAAGTTTAGGATGAAGATACTATAGTAGAGATATACTCAAAAAAAAAAAAATTAAGGAGTCAGGTTGGAAAGAAAAGTGCAGAATTGGGCATTAATTTACTCAAGAATCGTTGATTAAGCTGAAGATTGGAGGGGGTGATTTCTTGGCACATACCGGAGGATGTGCAGGTTTAGAGGGGGTGGATGTCGTACTGTAATTACTTACAGTATGTAAAAATTAGTTAAAATATATTATATGTTTATAAATTAAGATATGTGTTAGAATGCTTAGTAAAATAAATTAAAGGGATTGATAGAAGAAACTTTATTTTATTTTACTTGTTTTGATTATGGTATTTAAAAATTATAAGATCTAAATGTTTAGTATGAAGCCTTGAGAGAAGGTGGGGACTTAAGGATGAAAATTTAAGCTAGTAAGAGGCTAATTGGGAGGGATGAAATCAAGCCATGGTCGGATGAAGGCAAGGAATAGGGAACTTCATCCCTATTGGTCGAATACCATGCCCAATGGGCTTTGAGGAGGCTGCCCGCGACCTTAACAAGGGTTTCGGCGACTTCAAAAGGGGGATTTGCAATTTCAGAGGTAGGGTTGTAAATTTTAGGATTTTGGGTATAGTTTGAGAGGAAATTTTAGGCGATTTGGAGTTAGGGTGAAGAAGATATACTTGTTCAAAGTTAGAGAAAGGATTTTATACATACTGTCACTCTTTTGGGATTTCGCGGAGTTATACGGAGGCTTTTGGAGATCGGACGGTGCGGTTGGAAAGGTGATTTCAAGATCTACGTCTGTTACGAAGGAATTCTTAAGTTTTGAGTTTAGACGAAGTAGATATGAAGAGTTGAAGACAGCGCATCCAATTCCAAGGCAGTAAGTAGACCGTTTTGTTGATGGTGATGGGGTTTGCCATATCTTAAGTTTTTGGATGAATTTTTGTCTAAACATTTCCAAAAAGGTGTATTATTGTGCTAAGAAGCTATACATCAAAGTTTCATAGCATTTGGACTTTTAGATTGTGAGATATGAAGAATTTAGTACACGGGTATTTGTAAACAAGGGTTTAAAGCTACTGCTAGGGTTTTGGCGATATCTAAAGATCAATAATGAATCGACGGTTGAAATTTGTGGTGGTAGTTGTGAAGAATATATCAGTACTTCATATAAATTTGGAGTAGTTTTGGACGGTTGGATTAAAAGTTATGGGTTATTGAAGTTCGGGAAAAATTCTCTTCCTACGGGAGAATGAGGGTTTAGAGTATTTTGTTATGTTTTGAGTGGTTTGAGGAAATTAGGCTTATGTATTGGATGTAATAGCCCTATGAAGATCTCTTTTATATAAACTTGGGGGTTTTATTATACTTAGAACTTGCTTGAATAATTAATGGTAGCCTGTGAGGCCCAAATACTTTCTTTTTGAGTGTGATTCTCTCTACCCGACAACGGATCTTCCAAACTCAGGTTCTTATGACTCTATATTCGTGATAGTAGATCGCTTCACTAAGATGGCACATTTTATACCATGTAAAAAATCTATCACAGGCAAAGAAACAGCTAAGCTTTTCCTTGACAATATCTACCGCTATCATGGATTACCTAAGGATATTATATCAGATAGGGGAACTCAGTTTGTATCGAGATTTTGGAGAACGCTTTTCAAGATTCTAAAGGTGGATATAAAGCTATCTTTAGCTTTCCATCCTCAAACTGATGGACAAACGGAGCGCATAAATCAAGTCTTGGAACAGTATTTGAGATGTACCATCAACTACCAATAAGATGATTGGACAACTCTTTTACCATTGGCAGAGTTTGCTTATAATAATACGATACATTTTTCTACACAACAAACACCTTTCTTTGCCAATTATGGTTACCATCCACGATTTGATACTTTTGACTATTCGAAAGTTGACAATCCTGCGGCGGAAGACTTGATAAATCATTTGTCAGAACTACATACAACAATGAAGGCACAATTAAAAGAAGCTCAAGAACGAAAAAAGATAAATGCTGATGCATATCGAAAGGAACAACCACAACTCAACGTAGGCAACAAGGTATGGCTACTTCATCGCAATATCAAGACTACGAGATCTTGTGACAAGTTGGACTATCGTAAGCTTGGACCTTTTCGTATTTCTGAACAAATTAATCCAGTTGCATATCGATTACACCTACCAGAGTCTATGAAGATCCACCCTGTATTCCATGTGTCTCTTCTTGAACCATATAAGATAATGAATATACCAAGAAGAAGACAAGTGCCACCTCCTCCTATAGAAGTGAACAATAATGACGAATTTGAAGTAGAAGAAGTCTTAGATTCAAGGCGGCGCCAAAATAGGTTGGAATATCTTGTTCATTGGCACGGATACGATATTAGTGACCGCACATGAGAACCAGCAAAAAATCTGGCGAATGCAGCGAGGAAGGTAGAGACCTTTCATCAACAACATCCATCGAAACCAAGATGAAGACTTTTCCTATAAAAGAAACAAGATGTAGGCAAGATAATATTCAACTTTCTATCCTTGTTTGTAGCTTCTTTGTATTTTTTGACGCTAAGAAGATGGAGAATCAACAGCCAGCGGATTTGACTCAAGAGCCTTCATTTGCTGACCTACCGGACGAGACATTGCGACTGCCACAACCCTCAAGACGACGCAACCGAGATGAAGATCTTCAAGAACGACATGTTCTTCCTCGAATAGATGGCAAGATACAACGTGTTTGGTATCACGACCTTGGAAGAGATTCTTGATGTTTGGTGATTTTATTGGAGATAGGAACAACTCCTGACGGTGTTCCAGATGTGACATTTGAAGGAAGTTATGAAGGTCACAACAATGATCAAATATCAGGGTGGTCTTCTCGCCCTGGAATGGGACACTATCGATGGCTGAGAAGACCCATCAATTACCTTCCAAGAGAACAAAGATCAGAGTATGTGGCAAATACTATTCGCCGCATCTTAGACTTTCTACACATGTAATCACCGCTTCCGTGAAATCGCTCTTTTAAAGCGAGGTAAATGCCACGGACATATACATAGGGCATACCTATACGACGATAGACCAGATAAAAAGAAGATAGTGCTGCATTAATTTATAATATCTTTAGAGAAACTTTAAAAAACTTCATAGACGTTGTTTTGACTTTATAACATCTATAGTAGACTTTGATTGGGGAATCATTGTTGTTACATGTCGCGATACGTTGGTAGCCAAGACCAAGCTAAATATCGCGGCTTAACATATATAAACTCGCTCGCAAGTCTCGGATGCGCCTTCGCACTCGACACGTAATTCAGCCATTTGTAGACGCAGGCGTTGGATGAAGCATGCTCGCCACTCAAATTTCCAGTAGATAGTATAAATAGACAAGAGTGAAGCCTTCTTTACTCTTGTCAACTCCTTTCTTGTTTCCAGTCTAGTTGAAGAGTCTCTAGTTTTCTTATCTTTTGGCATTAGCCATTCCAGTTTTTTTTTAACACATATATTTCTTTATATTTATTTCTTTGAGAGAGGTCTCACTTATTTATTTAATTTCATGCAGTTATTGTCCTTGACACATAGTCATAATGTCTTATTCGGTAAATCAACAAACAATGATTCTTGAGCTGAATTCTCTAATTGTTGATCTTCTATCTCTTTAATACAAATAAATTCAAGGAAATAGCAAACAATGATAGAGTGAAACCTCTATAGAACGTGTTTTGTTTTATAGCAAAGATTTTTTTGACTCTTTACCTTGATTTTGACAAATATCGTCCATAAAATCCATTAATTTTTGTTCATGTATTTGGTAGATTCTTGGATGGCTCCCATGTGTATTCATTAATATCATATCCGTGTCAATGTATAAGATATTCCAGACGATTTTGATGCTGCTTTGAATCTAAAATCTCTTCTACCTCGAATTCTTCATTGTTGTCTATTTCTTTAGAAGGTAGTGGCATTTATCTTCTTTCTTGTATATACACTGTCTTGTATGGCTTGAGTAATGATACGTAGAATATAGGATGGATCTTCACAAATTTTAGTAGGCATAATTGATAAGCAATTAGATTAATTTATCTACAAATTAAAAAAGGTCCAAGCCAACAATAATCTAGCTTGTTACAAGGGCAAATAATCTTGATATTATGACGAAGTAATCATATCTTATTGCTCATGTGGAATTGAGGTTGTTCCTTGACATAGACATTTGCATTGATTTTTTGTCGTTCTTGAGCTTTCTTTAATTGTGCCTTCATTGTTGTATGTGGCTCTGATGATCGATTTGCCAAATCTTTAGTCCTACGATTATCAGCTTATAAAAAGTCAAAAGTATCAAATTATAGATGATAATCATAATTTGTAAAGAATAGAGTTTATTGAGTAGATGAATATACCAAATTATTATAAAAAAACTCTATCAATGGCAAAAGAGTTGTTCAGTCATCTTGATGATAATTGATAGTACATCTCAAATATTCTTCCAAAATTTGATTTATTTGTTTTGTTTGTCCACTAGTTTGAGGGTGGAAAGTTGAAGATAGTTTCATATCCACCTTCAATATATTAAAAAGGGCCCTCCAAAATCTTGATACAAATTGAGTTGGTCTATCTGATATAATATCTCTTAATAATCCATAATAGTGATCGATATTATTTGTCATGGACATACTTTAAGCCACTACTAGAACTTTTGATAGTCTTCTAGAATCTTCTATAGCTTTCTAGAATCTTTTAGAATCTTTTAGAATCTTCTATAGCTTTTTAGAATCTTTTAGAATCTTTTAGAATCTTCTAGAATCTTCTTCAACCTTCCAAGACCTCCCATAGACTTTTTAGAGTCTTCCAAAATCTTCCTCAAATTTCTAAAATATTCTAAGATACTCTTAGGACCCTCTAGAATCTTCTTCAATCTTCCAAGATCTCCCGTAGACTTTTTAGAATCTTCCAAAATCTTCCTCAAGATTCTAGGATATTCTAAGATATTCTTAGAAGGTCCAATAGGACATAAGGCCTCATAGTATAAATAAGAGGCAAGACTGAGGATCACCTCAGTCTTGCCAACACAAGTCTTAGAGTAATCCAGAGTGTTGCTTTGTTCTTGATATTAATCTAGTTTCTTATTCTTGATCTAGTTTTTTTTCTTGTCTATCCAGTTCTTTGTTCTTGAAGTTATTTTGGTTTTGATTTCTTTTCCTTAGTTCTTTGCTAACCTGCTAACTTGCATCCTTGACAGTTTGACAAGATCAACTTACATAATCATATCAGAACTTAGATCTCTTAATGGAGAATGGATTGTCCCTCTTCAAGATACTATTGCGTTCTAAAGGAGTACCTACTACCCCCCTCTAGACTCATATGTTTATTTGTTGTAGTTGATTTTTCTTTGGAAAGAATAGATTATCCCTTTCTTAAATTATATCACTACATTTTAGAGGTTGTAGATTATCCTCCTCTAAACTAACTGTCTCAAAGTATTTCTTTTAGTATAGAAAATACTAATGGCTTATTGATTTTTTTTTTTTGAAGATGGAAATAGATCAGATTAATGGAGGTGCGTCCTCACAAACAGAGAATAGAGAGGCAACACTTGGAGATCTTTGAGCCCTATTGAATACAATACGAGAAGAAATGACATTCTTCTACAATCCAAAAAAAGAATCATAAATGGAACAAGTATCTGAAGAAACTAAGCAAGAGATTCATAACTTATAATAAGAGATTATTCAATTAAGAGAAGCAAGCGGTAAACAAGCTATGCACACAATTTCTCTAGAAGTTCCAAGGATTGTCATAAAAGAGCCAAAAGCTAGTATGCCTGACAAGTTTGATGGAACAAGATCCAACTTTGGAGGATTTATACAATAAGTGCGACCTTACTTACGATTATATCCATCTCGTTATCTAGATGGATTCACTCAAGTCGCTTTTGTAGGCACCCTTTTATTAGGAAGTGCTCGATCATGGTTTGTGCCACTATTGAAAAAGAACTCTCCGATCCTGTACAACTTAGAAGCTTTTATGGAGAGATTTACTGCTACATTTGGAAATAGTAATCGAGAAAGGGTGACAGAGAGGAAGATCCAAAATCTATGACAAGGACAACGTTCAGCTGCAATTTATGTCGCACAATTTTAACAACTTACTTGTGATCTTGATTGGAATGATAAGGCTTTTATGACTCGATTATGTTATGGCCTAAAGGATGATGTAAAGAATTTATTAATCACGATGCCAAGAGTTGAAAGCTTAGAGGAACTCATAGCTCAAGCTATTACTTGTGACAATCGCCTATTTGAACTACAACAAGAAAGATGATCAATTTTTAGCAATACCTATGAAGATACGACTGCTATATCTTCAAGAGTATTGGAAAAGCCATTAACATATCCTGAACCTATGCAGATTGATACGACTCAATTCAAGCCATTAATACTAGCAAAAAAGACTAGACGTCGATAAGAGAATTTATACCTATATTGTGGAAGACTCAATCATAAGCCAACAAATTGTCCAAATAAGTCTAGAGAATTCAAGGGCACGAGGTATAATATCCAAATAAAAATGAAGACGTTTAGCCACAATAGGGACCTTGCGGTTGGACACCCCCAAATCTAAAGTACCAGAAAAAGGTTTCTTTTTACCTCCGGATCCAACATCTTGTTTTATACTTTATATATATATAAGAACCTTGAAACAAGAAATTTTTGCTTAAGTCCTTTTAGATATTGGAGCTTCAACATGCTTCATGCATAAAGATTTTGCAACCAAATACAATCTACAACTTATAAAGAAGATCCATCCTACACCACTTAAAGTCATTGATGGACAAAACCTTGCATCATGAGATGTTGTCAAAGAAATCCAACCGTTGGAAGTAATACGAGGAGATTAAGTATCACAAATTGTTTTCAATATCATTAGATGTCCAACAAATCCTATTGTCATTGGACTTCATTGGTTTGAGCTACATAATCCTGATATTGATTGTAGTATGGGGAAGATTTTTTCAAGATCCACACATCAAAAGAAGAAATGAGGTACTGCTCTATTCCTTAAAACTAAAGCATTAATGCAAGCAGCAAAAAAAAGAGATGCATTTGCATTGTATGCTATTCCAATGAAAGATCAAATGGAGCAACTAAAGCACGAAATTCCTAATCAATATCACGACCTGAAAGACGTATTTGAAAAGTAAAAAATAGACATATTATCCGAACATTGTCCTTATGATTATGCAATCGAATTACAAGATGGAGCTCAACCTCCATTTGGTCCCATTTATAATCTGTCACAAACGGAACTTATAGCCTTAAGAGAATATATTGATGAAAATCTAGCTAAGAATTTTATTTGACATTCAAAATTGCCTGCTGGAGCTTCTATATTATTTGTGAAAAAAAAGGATGGTTCTTTATGTATGTGTGTTGACTATCGAGGTTTGAACAAGATAACTATAAATAATCGCTATCCATTACCATTAATCTCAGGATTATTGGAACAATTAGGACAAGCAAAGATTTTTACAAAGATTGATTTGAGAGGCGCCTACAACATAGTCAGGATTAAAGAAGGATATCAATAGAAGACAGCATTCTGCATGAAGTATGGACATTTTGAGTACAATGTTATACCTTTTGGACTTACAAATGCACCTGCAGTCTTCCAACATATGATGAATGATATCTTACGAGAATACTTAGATGACTTTGTAGTCATTTACTTGGATGATATCTTGATCTTTTCTAAGAATGAAGAAGAACATGAATATCATATACGGAAGGTATTAAAGAAACTACGAGAAAGTAGATTATATGCCAAATTGGAGAAATGCTCTTTCCACCAACCATCTCTCAAATTTTTGGAATATATTGCTTCAAAAAATGAGATTTCTATGGATTAAAAGAAGATACAAACTGTTATGGAGTGGAAACAACCGTCATCAATAAGAGATGTACAATGTTTCTTAGAATTTACAAATTTCTACAGAATCTTCATCAAAGATTATTCCAAGATTGCGGCTCCATTAACGCGACTTACAGGCACAGAAAAATTTATTTGGGATGACAAGGCTAAAGAAGCATTTAAGAAGCTAAAAGAATCTTTTACCTATACTCCTATACTTATCCACGCAGATCCAATAAAACTATTTATTCTCGAAACGGATGCCTCAGATTTTGCATTGGGATCTATACTCTCTCAAACTAGTGATGATGGTCAACTACATCCAATAGCATTCCGATCTTGAAAATTTTCAACTGTAGAGATTAATTACAAGATCCATGACAAAGAATTATTGGCAATTATTGATACTTTTGAAGAATGGCGCCATTTGTTGGAAGGAGCTCAACACAAGATCATGATATATACTGACCACAAAAACTTAGAATATTTTATAAGTGCTCGAGTTCTAAATTGTCGACAAGCAAGATGGAGCATATCATTATCTTGATTTGATTTTGTAATTACGTATTGTCTAGGAAAACTTCAAGGAAAATCAGATGTCCTTTTTTGACGATCATATCTTGTATCAAGAATAGGAGACATTGTATTGGATCAACAAAAATCAATCATGTTGAAGCCGTCCAATTTACAGTTAAAGACAACAACAATATCTACCTATACAAATACAACTCTCAAGATGGAAATCCAAAAAGCAATAAAAACAGATCCATTTATAAAGAACATCTAACAACATTTAAAAAATGCACATGTGTCATGGACATATACATAGTTACTTATATGATCAGATAGAACTAGATAAAAGAAAGTAAAAGCAGGTTAATTCCATAATATCTTTAGAAAAACTTCCTAAAAACTTCATAAACGCTGTTTTGACTTTATAAGTGTCCATAGTAGACTTTTGGATTAGAAACTTGGTCAATAAGTTAGCCACATGTCGCACATATTGGTAGCTTGAAGACCAAGCTAAATACGAGGCGAACATATAGAAAACTTGCCTTGCAAGTTCGACACGTGTCTTGCAACTTGGACATATGTCTTGTAAATTGGACACGTGTTGGAGGTCCTATAGAACGTCGCCACTTAGCCCTTAGGTAGATAGTATAAATAGAGACAAGAGTGAAGCCTTCTTCACTCTTGTCAACTCCTTTCTTGTTTCTAGTTTGATTTCAAGAGTCTCTAGTGTCTTGTCTTTTGGCAATAGCCATTCCAGTTTCTTTTAATATATATACTACCTTATTTCTATTTTGTTATATTTCTTTGAGAGTATTTTTCACTTACTTATTTACTTCCGTTGAGTTCTTGTCCTTGACAGATTGACAAGAGTACACTTACAATATCAGAGCTTTGTCTTTTCTTGAGTAAGAGTGGATTACCCCTTTCTCTTGACAAGATATAAGCGTGTTAGAAGTTGCGGATTATCCACTTCTAAATTGATATTGTTCTTAGCATTTTCTTTGTTATCAAGTCTTTCTTTTTCTTTTGCCTTGAGCAATATCACATAGTTCTTTTCTTCTTAGTGTTATTATGGCAGAGCTTATCGAAATGAAGGCTGCAATGGCACAAATGCAAGAACAATTAAGGGAGTTAATGCTTGCAATGCATCAACTCAATCTACCACCACAAGGAAGAACAAGAATAGCAGAAAGTAGAGATGTAGAGATGATTGGAGCTGCTTCAACACCTGCATCAAATCACATTCCTTCTCCAATTGTAGAACACCCTGTAAGCGCCAGAGAACCAAGAATTGCCTTACCCGAGAAATTTGATGGTACGAGATCAAAGTTTCGAGGGTTCATCAATCAAGTACAATTGGCAATCGAACTTCAACTGCAAAGCTATCCAACTCCAGGATCACAAGTCAGGTTTATTGGAACTCTACTTTCTGGTTCTGCATTATCATGATTTTCGTCTTTTCTTGAACAACGAAATCCCATACTGGACAATTTGGAAGCTTTTTTGGTGGAATTTTGATCTATGTATGGTGAACACGATGCAGCTCGTGTTGCAACAAACAAGATCCAAATTTTACGACAAGGAAACTGCTCTGTAACAGTGTATGCTTCACAATTTCGACAACTTGCAATCGATATCAAGTGGGATGATCCTGCACTCATCTATCAATTTTTTTAAGGATTGCAATATGAAGTAAAGAAATTGATGCTCAATTTACCTGATCCTCAAACATTGAGTCAAGCAATCGATTTTGTTGTAAAGTGTGACAATCGACTTTTTGAGTTTCAATCCAAGAATCGTACAAGGGAAACTCAACGTTATTACTCAATGGCAACATCTTCACCAAATGTACATTCGGAAGTAGAAGACATGCAAATTGACGCAGTACATTTCAAACCTTTTACTGAGCAAGAAAAGATTCATCGTCGCCAGGGAGGATGATGCTTATATTGTGGAGAACCTAAGCACACTGCTCAACATTGCCCAAAGAAACGACGCAACTATAAAATGAGGGGTACGGCGGTCAAAGGAGACAACATGTCGGAAAACGAATTTGTCCAGCTACAATAGGGACCGTACAGCTGGAATCTTGTATAATTCCTAAAGAAGGTCCTATCCTCTCTTCAGAACCCTCTCCTTGTTTTATAATAGAATTATATTTAGGACCTAAAAACCACAAAGCCTCTACTTTATTAGATTCAGAAGCGTCAGCATGTTTTTTAGATGAACAATTTGTTAGAAGTCGTAAAATACCTCTAGTACAAAAAACTAAACCTGTACATGTAGAAGTCATAGATGGTCATCCATTGTCTTTTGGAGATGTCACTCATG